>MU616887.1:0-12610 GCA_025201705.1 Dissophora ornata | reverse complement strand
AGCGTCGCATTTTCGCCAAAAGGAGATCAAATTGCGTCTGGCGGTGATGACAGCGCAGTGCTGCTGTGGGATGTTGAAACAGGAGATTGCAGCCACACCTTGAGCGGCCATGGCGGTGATGTTATGAGCGTAGTGTATTCACCAAAAGGATATCAGATTGCGTCTGGGAGTGCTGACAAGACAGTGCGGCTGTGGGATGTTGAAACAGGAGATTGCCGTCACACCTTGAGCGGCCATGGCGACGTTGTTTGGAGTGTCGCGTATTCGCCAAAAGGAGATAAGATTGCGTCTGGCAGTCGTGACAGGAGTGTGCGGCTGTGGGATGTTGAAACAGGATATTGCCTCCACACCTTGAGCGGCCATATCAACAGTGTGATGAGAGTCGTGTATTCGCCAAAAGGAGATCAGATAGCGTCTAGTGACGACAAAACAGTGCGGCTGTGGGATGTTGCTTCGGGTGAATGTCGCGTAGTGGTTCAAAATAACGCCACGGTTCTCAGTATCTCCTGGAGAGCAACTCGCGACAGTAATTATGTCGTTGTTGGATGTGTTGATGGGGAAGTGCGGCTGTGGCAGGTCATAGAAGATGGGAATGAGTGTTGCGTACGGTTACATTGGAGATCTCAGTCCCAGATGCTTACTCTGTTGAGTGCATCGATGCAAAATGTATCAGGGTTAAGCCGACTGAATAAAAAGCTCTTATTACAGCGCGGGGCCGCAGATGTGCCAACTGCGCTGTAGATGGAGCCCCTATGGCAAGAATATGTAACTATCTAGTATGATCTCCCATCTAAACTCTTGCACCCATCAAGCTGCTGGATACTGAGGCTGGAGAACATTCCTGCAATCAATGAACCAATAAAGTGCAGGGAGGCGAAAGTGCTTTCCATCTCCAGGTGGCCCGTCTAGACAAATGTGTTTAATACATACCTTTCACAAAACGTGTTTAAAGTCCTCACCAGCATCAAGATGGACAATTCGCGACGATATCCAACAGCAAAAACGCATTGTGCCGACAGGTCTTCATCTTATTGCAAAGCAGCACACGCGGCTCGGCTCTTTTGCGGGTGTAATTCCTTACCATCGACATTACCAAACCTTGTTCGAGCAAGGAAGCCGTCAGTCGATCCTGACTAGAGTAGCCAATTCTAAAATGCGTTGCGTTCTGGTGGTGCGCGCATACATTCTGAAATGTAAAAGAACAAGTCAGTTCACTGCTCCTTGCGGAGGTGATTGGAGTAGTGGAAGAAGCAAGCTTCACTGGACACATGGATGGATTTTACTCCTCAAGATTTCTATGTGCCATTATCGCTGGTTACTCGATATCAAAACTCATTCAATTTATACGAGTCATGGCAATGGCCCAGTCCTATGCAAACATTGCGTTAGAAAATTGGCCTCACGATGTCCTGTCATACCCATGCCTGCTGTCAGGTCCATGATAGCATTCTTCATAAGCAGCGTGAAGTGCTAAAACATATTTGTTATATATTATTACAAAATAGGTACGCTTGGGTTGTGTAAACACTTTCTTCTTGGTTTCTTCCTCACTCTTCCTTCAACCCTTTTCTCGCTTTGTGAAAAAGAAAGTCGAAAAATAAATAAAAAGAAGGAAAGAATAGAAACTGCAGCACATATTTTCACGTTAATATATACGAGACGAAGGAGCGGTGTGTTTTGTGCGTTTCCCACCCCTTCGTAATTCATCGTTCTTCCTCCCATTCGTCGCCCATCACTCGTTCTACAATAAATATCGCGGGTATCGGCAGTCTTCTATTTTTTACTTGCGTGGGGCAATATTCGAGCCAGGGAGACGGATTTCCTTGCCCTGGACGTAAATCTTCTCGTTGTTACGGTCGTCTCCAACAAACAAGTACTTCTCAAACTTGGTCTCGACAGTGTCATGGTCAAAGACATCAACAGGCGAATTCTCGGTAGACGTGTTGACCAATATCGCATCAAACTCCTTGCCTGTCTCAAAGTTTCCGATCGTGTCCTGGAGCTCCATAACGCGAGCACCTCCGACTGTGGCGAGGTAGAATAACTCTGCGACCAATAATGTGGTATCAACATCCCTGGCCATCGAGGCGGTGCGTGACGCACGAAGGGCTTCCAAGATCGAGGGAGAGTAACCACCAGCAACGTCGGTTCCGAGTCCAACCTTGATATCCTTGCTGAGCATCTTGCGCACATCGGCCATTCCGGACTTGAGATTGAAGTTGGAGTTGGCACAGTGGGAGATACCAGCGTTCTTTTCCTTCATCAGATCGAGTTCCTCGTCCTTCATGTGGACGCAGTGGGCCATAATGGTGCGATCATTCAAAAGACCGTGGTCAGCGTATACAGATGTATAGTCGACCGAGTTGGGGAACAGGGACATGGTGAATCCGATTTCATTCTGGTTCTCGCACAAGTGCGACTGGATAGGCAGATCGTACTCTGCAGCCAGCTTACCCAGCTCTGTCAATAGCTCAGATGTGCAGGAGATGGCAAAGCGGGGAGTGATAATGGGCGTGACCAGAGGCTTGTGGTCCACTTTGGCATTGACGTCCTTGACGTACTCGATAAAGGCACGGGTGTCCCTAACAGAGGACTCAGTGGTCTCGACCAAAAAATCGGGCGAGTTCTGGTTCATGTTGACTTTGCCGACATAAGCGCGCTGGCCCTGTTCCTGGATGATGTTGACAAGTTCCTTGCAAGATTCGAGATGGATGGTGGCATACCAGCAGGCAGAGGTGGTGCCGTTGCGAAGCGAGCGAGCGACAGATTTTGAGTAGAGCTTGCGGGCATAGTCCCTGTCTGCGAACTTGGACTCGCGGGGGAAGGTGTAGGTGTCGAGCCACTCGAGCAGAGGTAGATCGTGCCCATTTCCGCAGAAGGTGTACTGGGGAGCGTGCTGATAATGTGCGGTGGATGGATGTATATTAGATAGAGGAAAGGAGAGTTGACTAAGATCGAGGAGAATAACAAGCAATGAACGATAGCTTACAATGTGTGTGTCGATGAATCCGGGGATAACGAATTGGTCATCGTTCAAGCGGACGACCTGAGAGACATTATGAGCAAAAGATGCAGATGGAACAGGGCAAAGGGGAGCAGTCGACAGGTTAGTAAATACACACGGGCAGATTGTTGATACCGAATCATGGACGTTGGGCGGATGAAATAGGGTTAACGCTACTGGTCCTTGGGCCCAAGTAACACAACACAACAATACCCCTCGACTCGACGTCGTGGCCAGTGTTACAAAGCGAAAGCGGGAAATGCATTCCAGTGTAGTAGACACACAACTGGAGTGCAGGGCCGATGGTCGCGGATGGACAAGCGACCTGCATTGATATCTTGCTCATGTGTGCTGTGCCTCTGCAGCTATTTACCTTGTCATCCTCAACACCCTCGAGGGTGGACTTGACCTTGTCCTGAGAGACGTTCTTGACAAGCCTGGCAATCTTGCCCTGGTTGTCGATGAAAAGAAGGCCCTGCTTGATGTACTCGATCTCCTTGATCGAGACAGAGTGGATCAAAGTGCCGTAGAAGACCTTTGTGATGGTGGAAGCGAATGTCTTCATTGTGATGGGAGAATGAGGGAATGAATGCAGTTCTTGTGGCGAGTAGAGCAAAGAGTAAATGGAGTGTCCGTGGAGAGTGGAGAGCGGGGAGTGGAGAGAGCAGGGGCCGCAAGGTGGGAAGGGAAAAAGAGCAATGGGAATAAAAGCAAATGGAGGGGACAATTGAACTCTTTTATACTTTTGTCATCGCTCATTCGTCCTTTCGTTCCTCCGTGTGCTGTCCGGCGAAGTATTTCCATTCTTTTTTTGCGGAGTAGTGCACCCAGGAAAAGCCAAACAGCCGTTCGCCAATCAGCGAACATTCGTACAGACGAGACAACAAAAAAGTGGGGATGTCGTCCCTGCACATGGAGCACTCCTTTCTTCATACCCGTTGATCAACCGGAGTACTCGGACCATGGCAAATGCTATCACGGAATAAACCTCCCCGCATCTCCATGAAAATGATCAATTGATTGCAACACAGCCCGATGGCCCCGTCAGACTATGGACGCTGGTGGAGCCCCTGTGCGCTTCCCTGATCGGAAGAGCGGAAGACAAAGGGATCTATGGAGCAGCAAAGATGATGAAGTATTCCGAATAGAATCAACAAGATATCCCGCTTGCGCACCCCCGCAAATATTGTCCTGTCCTTGCTTTGGCAGTTGCAGCAGCAAGACGCGGGGAAAGACTTTAAGGATAAGAGACACTTCGTGTGTTGCATGTTGGCATTGGTGGCCCATGTCCGCTTCTACTAATAACAGTGGAATATTTAACACTCTATGAACTACATTATAGAATGACAAATAAAGACGGCAAGGGACACATGCGTACGAAAAACAGGGGATACCGCTGTAGAAAATCAGCGCGTGCCTTGCTTTCGTCGATCTTGATCATGCCCTTCGCAACAGAGAAATCCAACGCCATGGCCCTTGTACCTCCTCTTCTGATAGTGCGATGGGTTGGAGCACCTCTAGATTCTGTGGAAAGGCGCGTTGCAATCATATGTGTAATCGTATTCCTTCCATAACATTGCAGTGATATCACGAACTAAAATATGATAAACTTGTGTGTTTAATGTAGCGACCGAGGCCCGGGACTTGAAGAAGGCTATGTGTTCTAGTAGGATCGACTTGGAGCGGATCCGCCGGCTCTCTGCAAGGATCTCGGCTCTGGCGGAGTCAACAAATGCTCGGTCGGGCGTGTGCCGGTGTCGCTCTAGGGAATTTTCTATGGCGACGGACTGGCTGAAGAGCTTGGCCAGTCGTGCGTTAAGCAGTGGAATGTGTGATGGTACGGTCCCAGCGGGGAACCTTGCGGCGTCCCGTTCGGCGGTAACTAGGTTTCGGTGATACAGTGTTGACGGCATGGAGATCCCAATGAACTCAACAGGGACAAGCTGCTCAGAGCCAGGAACGACGGGTTGGGATGTGGGCGCCCGCTCTGGGGAAGGTGGAGGGTACGAGTGACGCCGAGTATACTGCGACAGCGAACCGCCTACTGAGGTCATTGGAGGAAATATCGGCCAACGGAGGGAAGACGCCAACAAGGTCGTGGGACTCGGTCAGTTCTCAACAAAGACCCAGCCCTCGTTTTTGTTCAGAAGGCAAGAATAAGCGATCGGCACTGTCGCTCAAGATCGCAAACTGATGGTTGCGCTTGCCATTTGAGCCGTAATTCAATATCCTCACGCTCACTGATTCTCTGTCCCCCACAGCATAGTTTTCGGATACAACTTACGACAAAGGTAATGGTGATGATTCTCGTCAGTCTCCTAAAAGGAGAACGAGTTGCGTCCTCGATGATAATGTCCGCCTTCATGTAGGGGAATCGGCTAATTTGCATTGATGGGCGCGACACTGTTCTCTTCATCGTTCTCTCATTAATGCGTTAATTACAAGAGACAGCCATTCTGGGTCCTTCAAAACCCATGTTCATTACTCTATTTTCTCACACTCCACGTTGCCTGCTTTCCGAACTTGCCCATTTCTTCCCTTTTTTTTTTTTTTTTTTTTTTTTTTTTTTTTTTTTTTTTTTTTTTTTTTTTTTTTTTTTTTTTTTTTTTTTTTTTTTGGAGGTCTCTTGAATAACAGCATTGCATCTTCTCTTTGTGTATCTTCATTACAGGGCCAGGAACGAGCGCCGTTTATTGTACAGGATGGTGCGATTAACAGAGGCGCGGCCAGATAAGCAATAAGGCGAGGTTACTATGAAGCAGTAGACAATTCTCTTCCATTTCGCCCTTCACTGTAAGCGACCTCTCGGAGATGGACAAAAGCTTGGTCTTGAATCAAAGATCAGGAGAAATAAGTCTAGGAAAACCGAGGAGGATGCCTTTCTAGACAGCGCATCGGCCGCAAGCTGGATCTTGTGGCAAGGAATATCGTGAGAAAGGAAGATTGGTTCATTGTAGAGAGCATGCATATCTGGAATCCTGCAGCACCCAAGTTTCTGGTGGAAGCAAACGTCCATCTTTTCCGTGAGCTGCACAATATCATGGCACATCGTTTTCTAAAAATGATGAGTTCAAGATATTGTATGCTGGCGGTGAGTTAAACTGGTGGCATATACGCAATGACATTATAACCAGGTGCTTTTACTCAGATATCCTTCTGCTCTCTATTGTAGACGAACCTTGGAATAACGAGCAGCAGGGACCAGGACATATGTAGCGCTGTGCAGCGTCATTGTCGTGAGGGCACAGCCCACCCCTATTGTCCAGGGTCGTATTCAAGCTCGGTGCATCCATTGAGTCTGCTAGGAAGTTTAAATTAAAAACATGGCAGTCCATGTATTTACTTGCCTGTATTTGTGCTGCGAAGCGCGTGTCGCTGTTTGTCTGTCTGTGTGTTGCTGCTGCTTCCATTGCTCAACGATCTTGAACAATCTCTCTCTCTCCCCACTCTGGGTTAAAACAACAAACTCCCCTCCAACCAGTGTCACGTCCTACACTCCTTCCTTTTTTTGAGTCATCAGTAGCTGACAATAATAGCAACACACAAACGTACACCGTGGGGGACGCATGTGTTTATATTCTCACAAACTCAATACCGTTTCGAGAGCGCGTGCACAATGTTTCGGCAATCTCATCCAAAGAAAAAAGACATCAGGCAGTCCTCGCCAGGATCAGACGATCAACGAGATTTAGACTCTCTGTCGAAACAACCTCTTTCTAGGGCGGTCATTAGCTACACAGGATTGTCGATCAAAGAACGGGTAAATCAGATCACTTCAATAAGAAGAAGAAAAAAAACATGTCTGCATTATAAAAATGTGCGCTGTCTGTCCGAGGTCTCGGTTCGAGGGCTAACATTTTCTTGATCCCATCTATCCTAGGAGCTCGTTAATAAGAAAATTCGGGCAATGGGTGGAAAGGTCAATGTTGATCTGACAGAGGATATCACTCATTTGCTTGCAAGCAAAGTTGGCTCCGACAAGTACAGGGTAACGTCGTCGCTCAGGAGCGACATCGAGAATTCACTTCAGGAGGGAGACGAGTGCCAGTGTGCACTACATCATGCGATCATACTCTCACGTTATACTACTGGCTCCCCGCCCCCCTTCAATAATATCAGGTTGCGTTTGGTCTGAGAATCCCGGTACTGGACCCTGCTTGGCTGGAGCACATACATGATCGATGGGCCAATGGACAAAACGTCGATATCCAAAAGGTAAAGAGTGCAGCAGTTGACTTCAGGAGTTGTTTGAGAACCTAAACCCAGGAAACTCATTTTCGCATTTGGTCCAGGCCGTAGAGGAGTTTTCGCTGGGACCGTTGAAAGGGTGCAGCATATGTGTTACAGGATTTCCAGCAGGTACGATTGTGTAATATGGCCATGCAGCGTTACATGAACGGGTCCAAGTCTGTGGCATCCCAAGAAGAAGCCGAATTGACCGAACTTTCCTACTTTCAGACCAACGGCTGGCGATACAAAGGGACACGATCCAGTACGGAGGAAAATACACCAGTGATCTGCTGAAAAGCGTCACGACACATCTGATCTGCGACCACCCATCCGGCGAGAAGTACACATCGGCGCTACAGTGGGGTATCAAATGCGTCCCGCGACAGTGGCTTCGGGACACAATGTCGACGCTTGGTAAGAAGACAGGCTGGTATAGGGGTTATGCATACATGTCACCATGAGATTTGACGAAAACACAAAGTCGCTAACAAACCAATGCCAATGGACTTTGTAGAGCTTGCGGACGAAACGAAATACTCAGTTACAGCTCAAGGTATAATTAAATCCATGGCTGCGAATGCTTACAGGAATATAGGAGATGGTGGTAGCCTAAGGATCTTGAATATTCACAGCAGTGTATACACTTACATAGGTCTTGCAAAATCGACCCGTAGCAAGGATTCAGCAGAAATGCGGAAGAGATCAAACCAGGAGGATGAAAAGGAGGATGAGAAGCCACTCGTCGCACCCGATCAGATGTATCTGGAGGCATGTCAAATTTATCTGTGCAAGTCGTTTCCGGCTGCACAGGCAACCCGCCTAAAAAAAATGATTCGCATTGCTGGAGGGATCCACATCACAGATTACGACTCACTGGAAGTCACCCATGTCCTTGTGCCATCCAACAAGCTGGAATCAAGGTGAGCTTCGTTGCGGGTCTGGATCGACTCTTAAATGCTGAATAATTTCGCTAATCATAAACGTTACCGTAATTCGGAACTGGTAACCTCAGCACTATCACATTATTCAACCACGACGGGGATCTGCCATACATCGTCAACCAGCAGTGGCTACGACTTTCACACCGCGAGAGCAAGGCTCTTCCAGAAACAGACTTTGTCGTTCCGTTTCCAACACGGACAGATGACGGCCAGCCCAAGCCAGTGCGGTTTGAAGGAGCGACCACTTGGACCACAGACCCTATCATGGGTTCTCGGGATACGGGCGGCAAGTTAGCGGTGAAGCCAAGTAACAAGGCCACCGTGCGATCCAAATCCAGGGCTCCTGATGCCTCTGATGTTGTTCCAAATGCAGGAAATCGGGGAGGATCCCAGATAGATCGCATCACTTTTCAAGGCTACAGAGATAATGAAAGCCCAACTTCTCCCCCATCAGATAAAACACCTGTCTCACCGCCAAGTAATCAATCACCACGAGCAGCCCGCGGGGTGCACCCAAGGACAGCATCAGGAATTTTGTCCGAAGCTCTGGGCGACCTTTCCATGAACTCGACACAACAACTTCAGCAGACCCAAGATAGCTCGCTGACCGTCAGGGCAGATGAGATGCGTTTGGACGAGGAGGAGGAGGAAGATGAGGCACTGTCGTCGAATATTTTTCTGGGACTTTACATCACCTCGCATGGATGCAAGAAAGAAGTCGCCAAGACGATCCGGAAGCAGACTATTGCTTGCGGCGGCACCTATATTGACGAAACAGAGACTCTGCCGGCAGAGGCTCATCTCAAGACGATAGTTCCACTGTCAATGTAAGGAATCAAAATTGTTTGCTCTATTGTACAATGGTGAGGTTGGGTCTGATAGCGCGACTGACAACTTTCTTGTGTATGGAACACGGAATAGGCCTTGGGATAAAGTCAAAGATCTGAAAGGGGCGGTTTTGACCAGTTGTTGGTTTGAGAGATCGATCATTGAGGGAAAAGTGATTTCCAGGAAAGACCACTTTCTGTACAAGCCCATGAAAGCTATCCCGATCGAAGGTAAATATATATGCTGTTTAAAAAAAAAAAAAAGCACGATGCCTCACAGAACTGTTACTGAAAATTCCAATCTTGTCATGAATAGGGTTCCAGGACTTGAGTATATCGTTGAGTTCTATGGCCATGAAGGAAGTCGAATACACACAAATAGGGCGTGCCATCAAAATCCTGGGAGCCACTTTCTATGACAGATTGCATACAACCAACACCAATCTGCTCATTTCGGACTATCCTACAGGACCTAAATACGAGTTCATGGCCAAGAGTGGTCGGCCTGTTGTGAGAATGGACTGGCTTAGGCTATGCATCGAAGAGGTAAGCAATCTTGACCACGAGAATACGGATTAATTGCCTCTATGGAGACGCAAAGCAAGCAACTAAAGAAGTAAATGATACATGCAACAGGGGAAACGGTTGCCTTTCAAAGGGTTTCTGCTGAACGAAGACCCATCCGTCATTCCTGAAAGCCAATACAGCAACAAAAGCTCGAGTCGAACACAGTCATCGGTTGATCGCCATGACAACGAGAGTACTTGGGGTTCAAGCAACAACTCTATAAACACGCTTCAATCGGCGCCTACCCAACAACCAGTACCATCCGACACACCCTTGGACGACCTCGCTGTCTGTTTGCCAAGTCGTGTCATTGGTGATCATGGGGAGATGCAGGATATGATAGTTCAAATGGGAGCACGCCTACATACATCATATCATACGTCGGCAACGCATTTTATTCACAAGGGCAAAGCAACGCAGGACGCGAAGCGGGATCTACGAGCTGCCAAGCGGGACGGCTTGTATATTGTCTCGCCGACGTGGCTGTACAAGTGCAAGGAAACAAGACTTCGAGCGAACGAGCGCGAGCACCCAGAGACATATGATGACAAACACCTCACCCTCACAACCACGCATACCACACATGAACGACCTACACTGGCGGTGCTCCCAAAGCGGGCTTCGTCGCCGTCCCTGCGCGCACCAGGCAGGGTTGGAACGGGTGGACGAAAGAGAACGCCCTCAGTAGGATTCGGTCGATCTGCTACTGCTGGATACCAACCTCATCGCCAGGGTTCAGGACAGCCGAGCCCAACACTAACATTCCAAGGGACGGCTGCAGGCGTGATGAGTGCAATTTTTGGACCCGACTCTACATCTACCTCGGTAGTAATATCTTCCGCAAACACCACCATGGATATGTCGTACGCGAGCATGGCAGATATACATGCATTGCAACACGAAGAAGGCGGTCATTCAGACAACTTTGGTATATGGCAGCCGGTGCCGTTGATTCCTGTAGCACGTAACGCCACAGGGCGTAAGCGACGGAGAGCTGCAGCAGCTGTAGAAGGGGTATCGCTGTCGGCGACCGACATGGACACTTCAGCGACATGCGAGGTATGCAAATCTTTGATTATAGCTACATGCAAGATGTCAAGTCGCACTAGTCGATGGATTTTTATTGATCGTGAGTTTTACTCTGCTTCTATTTGCGGGTGCTATAATAGACACCTGATGAATCAAACGACGGCTCCAGCATCCCAGAGAACTACTTTGACACGTCGGCCGAGCCATACGGAGAAAATGCGGTGTATTGGGTGGATGTAGAGGGAAGAGAGAAGAAGAGGGCGTTGTTGGAATCGCTTGGATTCAAGACCGTGAAGCCAGTGATATCAGAATCAAGCTTGGAAGACGGGCGTCTTGGGGCCCTTGCTCGAGGTTTGTCAGACAAGCTCATAGCGCGATATTTGTGTGTTTTGCAACATGGCATGAGCAGCTTTTTCAATCGTGGGCTAATGACGCGTTTTGTTTTTATGGGGAATTAGATATGGAGTCGCAGAGGGGCCAGAGCTATAATTTCCTGCTGACAGGGATATCAATTGCGGACCGCGCGCTGTTCAAGAAGACGATTGCTCAACTTGGTGGAACTGTACTGGAGGACAAGAGCGACGACCAGGAGGAATGGCAGCAAAGGTGCACGCACCTGATCACGAATGGAAATAACCCGCCCAGGACAGCCAAGCTGGTGGTCGCGAAGGCGTGCAAGGCCGTGATTGTGAACAAGGGCTTTATGTTTGCGTCAGCAGAGCAAGGCGCGTTTGTAGATGACGGCCGTATCGGGTCCATGTTTAGAAGTAATTGTTGTTATTATTGTTTTAGTTCGTTTTGTGATCATCGGGGCATACAGTTCATGAAGCTTTGTTTTGCTTTTGCGTGTCCTTCTAATGTACCATGGTTTTATCCCTCTGATAATTTAAACACATATACCCCCTTTCCCCCCCCCCACGTTGACATGTTCACGAAATAAAGCGTTGTTGGGATTGTTGGGATCTAAGCAACACATGTCGATGTAGCCACGTTTGCGCGAAGGCACACCGTCAGCTTGTCGCGCAAGAGTGAGGGATAGCGTCCATCCAGGGTTGAATACAATTGCGCGCCAGTACTTTATTCCTGCTGCATGACGCAAAGAGGGGGAAAAAAAAAAGAAAGTGAGAGCCTTTTCTGCTATGTAATACAGCACGAAAAGAAACTCATTCATGCAAACGCAGCGTGGTGTACAACGACTATTTCATAATCTGCTCTGCTCTGCTCTGGTTTTTTTTTTTTTTCTTCTTTTTTTCTCCTTCCACCTCCCACCCTCTCTCCATCCCTCTCCCCAAAAAACACTTCCATCTCCAAATGGCTATTCAGTTCCACCACTGGCCCTCCAAGGTCGCCAACATCCTCGTCTACGCGACCTTGTTGTCGGGCACCTTGTACACCACGCTCGGAGGCGACAAGGGATCGGAGACGCCTAATGAGCACCAGTCGTACATCACCCCTGCCTCATTCACTCTCTACATTTGGAGCGTGATCCATTTCCTCCTCGGAGGAATGGTCGTCTTCCAGTGGTTCACCGACAAGGTCTTCTTGGCTGCTGGCTGGCACTTTGTCGTCGCCTCGATCTTTAATGCTATCTGGTTTGCTCTCTGGGTATGTTCTGTTCTACATACAAACCACTGCACCTTTTTGTGACATGCGAGTGAGGGAGAGCGAGTGTGTGTGTGGTTAACTTTGACTCCGGTTTGTCTCGATGGGGCGTAATAATGATGACTTTATGAGGAGCCGAGATTCTATTCGCCCACCCTATTCGCGTCGAGCCTCGTGTTCGTTTGTCTTTCTTGATAAAGTGCTGATGGTGAACATGGAAGTGAAGAGATATCCACAAACATTCTTCTCTCCATCCGCACACTTTCCTCCCCCGTTCAACCTTCCTCCGCGTCTAAAAAGAATGAGAGAGAGAGAGAAGAAAAAAAACCGTTACAGTCATGGGAAAAAGGAGACGAACGCGTTTCCTTTTGGCGTTTTTGTTGTTTGTTGTGGGGTTTGCCCAACCGTAA
>MU616886.1:4998-30632 GCA_025201705.1 Dissophora ornata | reverse complement strand
TGTTGCTCTTGTGCTTCTCGTTCTCGTTCACGTTGTAGCTGGGCTTCACGTTGACGCTGTTCTTTGGCTTGACGTTCTCTTTGCTTTTGTTCCTCGCGCTCTCTCCGTTCCTGTTCTTGGCGTTGCAATTTTGCGTGGTATTCGAGTTCTCTTCTCTCCTGTTCTTCGCGTTCTTGTCGTTCTTGAGTTTCACGCTCTTTCTGTTCTCGTTCTTCACGCCCTTTTTGCTCGCGTGCTTTGCATTCACGTCGCTCCTGAGCCGTTCGTTCTTGTCGCTCCCGGTCTTCACGCCCCTTCTGTTCTCGTGCTTCGCGTTCAAGTTGTTCTTGCCTTTCACGCTCACGCCGCTCGCGCTCATTTTTTTCGCGTTTTTCGAGATCGCGCTGTTCCCGCTGTTGCCTCGCTTGCTCTTGGAGTTGTCGCTGTCGCTCAAGTTCTTCATCGTGTGCTTGAAGTAGCTCTTGAAATTCCTTGTGCTTTGCTTCAAGAGCTTGTCTCTCAGCGAGAAGCCTATCTTTCTCAAGAATATCCTCGGATCGTGGCTCGACTACTTCTATCATCTTTTCTACTCTGTCGGTATGCACCGGATTGAATTGAGAAGTCGGTGTATCAGATGGCGGCGATCGTTCCTGGGCTTGTTGTTGATGTTGCTGCTGACTAGGATGTCCACCGTTTTCGCTCACAGGATCCTGGTTTTCATGTCCGTGCCCGTGCGGATGATGGAAATGTTCATGGTCATAGTGCCCTCTCTCGTCTTCATTGAATGGCCCTTCGTGGTCGTGCTCATGATCCTCACCGCGATCTTTGCCATGGTCATCATCCACTATAAACTCGATGTGATTGTCCACATCACCTTCGTATTGTGCAGTAGAGCTTACTTGATAATAGAGCTTACTCTCCTCCTCCTCCTCCTTTTCCTTATGCTGTTCATAATCCGATCTCTTTTCAACCACGATCTTAGCTGTAGCTTCCTGTGGCCTGGCCAAGGGCAGATTCTGCCTCTGACAAACAAATTCCCATCCCCCAAGCGAGCGAGCCGTTTCACACTTTGCGCGTGAACTAAAGTCGGCGCCGTAAGCTAGCGGAGATAGGCTGTGCCAAGAGAGGATGATGGTTGCGACAAGAAGTAGTCCTGCTGTGTACCGGAATTTTTTCGACCAACTCTGCCAGGCCCTGTCGATCTGAGACATCAACAGAAGGATGGAGAAGTAGAGGGCTGGGAGATAGTGGTGTAAATACAGCTGGCGGTCCATGAAAAAGAATGGAAAATAGTGGATAGCCCATCCGGCGTAAAATGTTCCAGACGCGACCGCATAAAAAGGCGTCAAACCTGTTTAAAAAAAAAACAACAACAACTTGTGTGTCAGTCGAGTATAGAAACCCCCATATTTTGATTAAAACTCGCCAGACTCTCGACCCATGCTTACCGAAGCGATCCCGAACGCTCTTGGTCTCGCTCATGCTGTTGGCTCTGAGGCGCCAGATCATGCTCAAGAGACAGCGAAACATGTAACCAAACGCAGTCGCGGATGCAGCCCACCACAGCAATGGGTTGCCCATGAGATACACATAGTTATTAGTTTCCTTGCTGCTGTAATAGTTTAAGCCTCGGTTTAAGAATGGCCAGGTCAAGGGGTGCGACTCCTCTCTCTTCTTTTTAGTCACACCGCTGTAGTAGTAATTATCTGTATGGATAGGAGAGCTGAGATCGTGGTGAGTCCACCACATGACCCTGTTAAGTTCGAGGAACTTTTGGAAAAAGGGCAGCGGTTGGTATGAGAGCGATGGGCTCGACTTTGGTACTAGTCCATTATTGAAGGAAGAAATGGTATCAGCGGCAGTTTGTGGTACTACTAGAAATTTACCTTGTACCCTAAATGAAAACTTACAGTGTGGATTCATGTTCTGATCAACAACGAAAAGAGTATCGGATTTTTGCCGGTTGCCTTGGATGCAGCCAACCTCCTGATGCGATGAATATCGTGCCCTGAAGACTTTGTGCGACAACAGATAGCAATCCAGCTTTTCGTTGTACAGACGGAAGCCCTCGATGGAATGCCATCGCTTGCTTGGGTCTTTGCTGTCGGCTGTTGCGCTATTTTTGCCAACCTTGGCGGGATCTTCCTTAATCGCACCGTTTACTGATGGGGAGTCCAGCTTGAGTCCATAGTAATCGTCCAATCCCGGCAGAGTACCCTGTGGAACCAGCTCGACCCTCCAGGTCGTTTCTGCGGTAGAATCTTCCGACCACTGAACACCCCGCGTCTCTCGAATATAGGACTTGTTGGATCCGATAGACTCGAGATTTTCAACAGAGAGTACAACTTTCGAATGGCAATGCCTCAGTCGGATAGTGTCGCCATCATAGATATAGCCTTCAAAGGGCAGAGAAGGCATCTTTTCGCGAGCAAAGTATTTTTGTGCCTGCTCTTTTTCCACAATTGGGTCGGCGGCATGGACCTGCCAGCATGTCAGATCGTCATCCCATTCTACTAGCTGGATAGCTTGGTCTGGCAAAAGTGTGGAGTGAAGTGTCAGTTGATTTCGAGCCATGCGTGGTGTTTTCGCGGCGCGTTGGCGCGCAGAGGTATCACCTACCAACAGTGCCTTCTCGGGCGTACTCGCCGGGCATGGAGTGTACCCAACCACCGTTCACGGCTGCATGTCGCAAGTGGATCTTGGACTGCCAAGCAATGTCTATAAATGGTAGCGGGTATGTTAGTTATTTATTCTGTGAAAGGCGAGAGGGGTTCATTCTTATACATACCTGTCATTACAGGCTGAACATCATGCCCCTTCAGTGTCATCCGGAATTGTGGACTGACCCATGAGTTTCCATGACCAGAGTTTGGCAGCAGGCTAAAGTCGATCGCATAGAGTCCTACATACAGTACAAACGGAAGAACTGATAGTCCGAGAAACAGGGAAAAGAACTGCTTCGAGAAGTCGCGCTACAGGTTGAAAGAGCAGAAGTAAAGTCAGTCTTGCATTATCTTACTGCTTGAACTCAAGAAAAGTCATTAGATAGAGTCACTTACTGTGCTGATATACAGGTGCGCCCGAGATTCTTGCAGGTACTTGAGCGCGCAGAGTCCAACAGTCGTGACAGTGAAGAAGCCGACCCATTTGATACTAATAAAAAGACGCGGAGTCAGTCATGAGATGTCGTCTCAAACGCCCCGTTGCCGGCCTTACCCTTGTGCAACAGTCTCTACCTGATCGACAAGAACAGACCAAATCCTGTCTGTAATAGCCATGTCCACCATCCGCGAGTGAATGGTCTATTGCGGTAATTGTAGAAGTTGATCCATGCCAGCATTGTGTATCCCATGAATAGCAACAATTGCGAGTCCAGCAGGATAAACCGACTTTGCGTGATTAACGCATTGTCTAAAAGATGACAGCGTCAAAGTGAAAGTATCTAGTTAGCCGACACCCCATGAAAAACCCCACCAGCTAGCCACCACTATTTTTCTCTTACCAAATGTAACGAGTAGTGCGCAGATCATAGCCGCCTGTGTCGAGTGTCCAGATTTCTTCATAATTAAATACGATATAGGCACCAATGCCACACCACAAGCGGCTGCGAACATGCGCATGCCGATGAAGGGGACATTTTTGGTGTAAAGACTGGCGTAGCTCGATGGAGTTTCTTCGTTAGTACTGTTATCTGGAATATCGCATCGCGATCTTTTCATAAAGAAGCTTGGCAGGGCGAGGCTTGACATACCTTCCAAGGGCAAATTCAAACTTGCCGTCAAAGCTGAGCAAGTAAGCAACAAGTGAGAAGAGCATCTTTCCGAGCGGAGGATGCACATCCATGAAGAAGTTTCCCTTGAGGTAATCTAGCGTGAATCTCCCAAAATGCTGTTCATCAAATCTATTTCCGTGGGCGCACAGACAGAATGTCAATTTCTTACCACGAGGAATGTGTGCTTCAACCCCTTTTTTCGCAAAACAATGCCCCCACTTACACGACAGCAGATGGCACAGCCAACTTCCAGATCCTGACAAACACTGCAATCGTAACCAACACCGCAAGGATGATCCACTGACCCCTTGCGCTTTCCCAGCCGCGTTTAGTCAGCTGTCGCTTCTTCCACCGTTCGTTCTCTGTCATACCATCATCCTCATCGTCGTCATCGTTCTCATAAGGGTCCCCGCTCGGTAGAAGCAGGTCCCAGTCGTTCAAGATGCCGCTCACTCGGCTCATTCGAGAAGATCCCGATATACCCCAACCCGCTCCTTTGCTGCTAGACCTCTTTGTGGTCTTTTTCTGTCTCAGCCTGCGAGGACTCTTGTTGCCCAGATCCAAGTCTAGATCGTCATCCGCATCAGAACTTGTCGCTGCTGCCGTCGTAGGACGGAAGGTGTTCTTGCGTGAAAAAAATCCACCCATACTGCTGGCACTTGCAAGACCGGTGCTGCCGTTGATAATACCACCAGGTTCTGATATACTGCCACGACGAGACGAACTAGCACTCGAGAGTGACGCCGGTCCGGGTGAATAGTGTCCGGCTACAGTGGTGTCAATGTTGAGGGAGGTTTCCGAGGCATTGCTGTGTTTCCTGCTATGACTGCGATGGGAATACCGTCGCTGTTGCTGTTGATCGTTATCTGGCTGGTATTGGCTATATTGCTGCTGTTGTTGTTGCTGGGGGTTGAACCCGGTGTTATAATTATAATTCAGCGAGTATGGTACAGAACTCGAGATGCCAGTGGGAGAATCGTACCCGCTACTATACCCTCCTTCATCTGTAGCGCCACCATTAGTGCCATTCACTGGGGTGCCATTCCTACGATTGTGGGTCGGCATAGGGTGATGTTGCTGGGGGCCATAGCTAGAATACTCGGTAGATCCGTAAACGCCCGACGGCCGAGCATTGGAATTGTTGTTACTGAGTGTGCTGTTGTTTTGAAAGTAACCAGAATCGGGTCCTGCACCATGACTGGATGCGCCTCCCCGGGGCGTGCCGGGCTGGGACAAATATGGACTTTGGTAGGGATTTTGTTGCTGCTGCTGCTGCTGTTGTTGAGGAGGGGGAGGAACTGATGGCGATCCGTAACCCTGATGGCTATGGTTTGAGTGAACGGAAGAAACGCTACCGGTTCTGGACCTCATGGTCGTTGTTGAGGTCGCCGGTATTCCTCCTGAGGTCGAGAATGGTGGTTCTTGCGATCCTACTGGATTGTATCCTCCAAAGGCCATGATTGTTTCCTGGACCTTTTAATTTTTTTTTTTTTTTGTAATTCCTACCCTTTCTTGTTTACAGTCTTGTTCTGTTGCTGATTTACTTCAGAATGGGACAGTGAGATATATGGGTTCGATGGCAAAGAGCAACAAGGTGGAGAGGTAAAAGACGAAGAAAGACAAATGTGGGGCTAGCAATAAAACACAGGGCAAAAATGCGATAGGGAAGAATGATTCAACTCCAGTTAGGGAGGAAAGGGGCGGTTTGTTCACATTGCTGGGTCGTAGTGGAATTTGTGAGAGCATGGCCAAAAGCAGGGATAGATTTTCTCTTTTCGGTGCAGCAAAGACGTCGCGTCTTTGTAGTCTGGGAAGGGGTCTGGGCGCGTGTCCGTATTGCAATGATGCAATTTTTGCGGCGCTCCTTAATTTCGGAATCGCCATGCAAACCATCCCCACACCGAAATGAAATACGAGAACAAATAGTGGGGACTGCAAGTGAAAATGGTCGGCTAGTAATTTACCCCCTGTATCGATCAACCCCTGCGATTTCATCTTCCCTGTAGTGTGCGCCTGTTAAGAGCAAGGCCGATGCTCTGGACATATTGCAAATATTTTATTTTCCGGGGAGCTGGCCGGTGCCACACATTTTTTCATACCCAAACTTTTCTACACGGCTCTGCCCTTTCTTGTGTGACCCAAAATAAAGGAATGCGAGTATCCAGCCAAGACGTAGCACCGCCAAGCCAAACAGCAGCCCCCTGTTATTGCAAATACAAATTGGCACAGCGTGCTCTGACCACCACATGTTTGTTGTCTTGCGATGCTTATTGTTTAAACCAAAGGACGGGCCCACGTTCGAACGCACGCGCTTATCGGCCAAGAGTTATAATCTCTTTGACTTCAGCTTGGCGATATCGATTATCATCCGCATTCCTGGCTGCAAAGTTTTTGTGCACTGGCAAAAAAAAATAGCTCAAAATTCGCCATCGCATTCATTGATAAGGGTGCATGTGTGATAGCGGAGTGTTCATTGTCGATGTTAATTCTTCGCTGCTGTTGAGGGGCATCGCCAAAAGCAGGTATACAAGTGTTTCGTGGATCAAGCCCCCCTGACATTGGGTTTCATAGACAATGAACTAATCGCCTGAGAGCGTGAGAAAGTTGTGGTGTCATAACAGAGGCCAAGATTCACAATCTCTTCTCCACGACCTAACAAAAGGTTGGTGTACATCTTGCAAGGGGAGCCAGGGCCACCCGGAAACACATGTTTGAGCCCTGCCGCCGATAATTGCCAAAAAAGAATCCAGGGCGACTGGAGCGCTACCGTGTTGTGTTATTTGGTAAAGTACCACATGGTTACAAGAAAGAAAAGACCCGAGGAGCATAAACAAAAAACTCCGAACCTGGCATCCGTCAAATGTGATGGCATGGTCAGGTCGTGCTGTTCACAGGCAAGTGGAAGCCTGGAGAAAAATAAAGAGATTTGGGCAATGTGATCACACCCCGAGGGTCTATTGGTGGTTGAGTCGAGTTCAGTTCTCTTTGTGCGCGATATTGAGGAGGTCAAGATGTCTTGTTTTCTTTGTTAATCCGAACCAGAGTTTGGGCTCCCGGCGGAACTCTCCACAACCACTAGTCGAACTTTGTTCATGGATCTAGGCACAGCCAGTTGATGTTGAACAAATCCAGATTCCGGCTAATTGACTAACAAAGTCGCTGTAGCGACAAGGAGAAGGCTATGTAGAGCAGAGATGGGTGCTGCAGAGATTCCTTTCTGTGTGGATGGCAGCTGTTACGGAGACCATTTGACCATGCTTAGCGTGCTGAAGCACAGTATGAGGCAGTGGGGGAAGAGTAGCAGGATTAACGGGAAGCCAAGGAGTAGAGAGGAGAGTGGCAGACATGCAAGTTGGCAAGGATCCATGTCCTATGATCTGGCGAAGGAGATGACCCCGAACGAGTTCCAGGTTTCGCAAACTAGCCATATTGGGGACACCATGTAATTGCAAAGTCCGATCTCGTAAATTACCGCCGCAAAAGAAAGAAAGAAAAAGGCGTCTGTTCCTTCTCACAGCCTCCTCTCTTTTCTCTCTCATTCGCAGCCTTTTATTTCTGACATCCCATCACTTTTCTGCATCAATCGCCTCCACCACCGAGATCATCGCCCCCCATCCATCTACATTCGTCTCGAGCCAGTCAGAGCTGGCCACCAGGCAACCGGTTCCATTCCACTTACCTCTTATTGTCGTTGTTGCCACCACCTAAAGAAAAAAAAACTCTCCTCCTATTGCAGCACAAAGAGCCACCGAAACAGACACCCAGAAAAAAAAAAACACATCATGACCGTTCGGGAAGGGTAAGTCGCACTCCTCCTCGACGTCTTCATACCCTTTTCCACTCCTCTCCTTCAATCGCCTCTTCTTTTCGGCTTCGCCGTTTCTGGAGCACTGCTCTTTGCGGTTGAATAATAGCCAACGGCCAACGGACACAGGCAGGACAACAGGACAACCCCCCGCCCCAAACCAGCGCCTCAACCAATAGTCTATGTGTTCTGCCAAGGAAGAGACATGGGGCTGGACCGCACTCTGAGCTGGTCGCGTTGCCTCGACCTGCTCGAGTCGTTGCAAGGCATAGACCAAAGTGGACGCGGCGACTGTCGCAGTTGTGTCGGTCGATGGCAGGAAGTGAGTTAAGAAAGGTCTCATGGACAGCCTTCCGCTACTGATCGAGAACTATTGCACTTCTCATCAAATTGCTGGACTAAATGCGCATCGGATCTGATTGCAATTTCATGGACACCCCCATCCTTTTTTCCATCGATCGTCTCTCCTTCGCCTTTTTTGTCGGTCAACTATGACTGCAGTAGCGAGGTTTATATTATTGCTAAAAGTACTCATTTTTCATCTATTGTATCTTCATCGCGGTTGTCCCCAGCCTACAGATTGAGATCTCGGGCATCCCAGCTGAGAACGGCAAGTGTCGTGTCGAAACGCAGCTCAAAATCACGCTCCAGCTCAAAAATGCAAAAGGAGAAAGTGTCAAGGATTGGAAACAGCTTCGGCTTCCTCACCCTTTGATTGCCAAGGAAAAGCATCGTATGGAAAAGTTCAATGGTATGTTCCGCGTGCAAATTTTCGTCAGACGATTCTATTGTCCTGCGCTGCGCGATCTTAGAGTGATCACAAAGGCTCAATGAACTTGCTACTCTTGTGCCTAGGCCGGAACAAACACATACAGGATTCTGAAATATTGACACTCGATGCCAGACTCGTTTGCGACCACGACATGACCAAGGTCCTCGAGTGCTGCGACAACTGCATTGGGCGAGAACGGAAACGCGCTCACAGGAGAAAGGAGAGTCAGAGACTGCCAGGACCCCTGTCATCAATACCCATCTTTGGTTCCGTGAGCGCAAAGAACGGGGCATCATCGCTCGCCAACGAGCCTGTCCCACCTACACCAACAGATCCAGTCGAATACCAAGCGTGGGAGCGAAGCCGGATCATGGTTTTCAGCAGCACAGAGTTTGTCGACATCTCCTTAGGACAGTGTCTGCTACCCACTCGCATTACCTGTTACTGTCGGCACCACAACGAAAAAGTTGGGTTTCGGTAAGTCATTGTAGGAGCTAGTTGTTCTATCAGTTGCGTATGACTACAGGAGAAGAGGAACGGCTGTTGTACGCTATGGACGCTTGTCGACCTGAGCAATCAACCTTAATTTTGATCAGACCTGCACAGCGTTTTCATCATGGATCCCCCCAATTCATATTTGTCATGCACATCTAAACATATGGCGAAGTCAGGGGAATAGATTGGATGCGACCTGTTGATTTGGAAACACGAAATAGGTGGGAGCGAGAAGTTCGCGTTACGCGCCTGGACCAATATTTAATTTAGTAATGGCTTGGCAATCACAAGGAGCAATGGCTATTATTTTTTTTTTCAGCTGAAAAAGAAAACTAGCATCGCCGAGCTATAAACTATGAATTACAACCACATGCTGACCTCTTTGTTTGTGTACAAACCATATCAAAATATCAAATTAGCATCCAATTTACGGCCAAGGATTCGACTGGCGCAACGGTAGCCTCCGTCATGACTAACCCGGTCATGATGATGGACGACCACAAGTCCGGAAAGAGGGCCACGCCAACTCAGCCGAGGGGTGCCAATGCAGCCAGCTCATCATCTGCAGCAAAACGGTCAACGGCTGGAACTGCCGCAGCATCTACAAAAGCAGGCTCGATCGAGGACCCAGACAACGCTGACAACACAGAGCAACAGGAATACGACGACGATCAAGACGACATGGATCAGGACGAGGACGCTGTCGACGATCAAGACGAGATCGATTTAGAGGCTGGTCATCATATACCAAACCACAACTTTTCGAGAGAAGAGCTGAAGTCGGGAGACTCTGAAATCATGTCTGGTGACGTCTTGACGCCACTGAGCTCTACTGTGGACAGGACAGGCGCGAAGCGGAGAGTCGATGAAAACATGATGGAAGATATCCAGTTGTCGTCCCTTCTGGATCCGTCGCGTGGTCCATTTCGCCGGAAAACGAGCCATGACGTCGCAGCAGGAGGCATGGGCTCATTGTCGCTATTCTCGCCCTCTGCACTCAGCCTTGCATCTTCCGCCACAATCTCAACACAGTCGCCATTCATGCTCGGCTCGCCCTTTGCTGGTGACGAGCATAGCAATGCGTTCAAGACATCTTTCCCCCAAGCTCCAGGAACTGGAGAGAGTTTTCTGGACCAAAAGAATATCGATATGTTCTTGCAGACCAGTCTGTCGACATCACCTGCCGCCCAGAGAAGTGTAGCAAACCACCGACGAATGTCAAAGGGCGCAGTGGATCATGAGAGCTCGATGATGGAGTTTACTACGTTTGACGAATCCATGTCTTCACCCCCTGACAAATTCCTGGCTTCAACTCATGTCACGGATACCTTCGCAGCGAAGCAAGAACATGGCCTTGACCAATCATCAATACCAACCACCAGCCAAGCCTTGGCGACTCGAGCCACTTTCTCAGTCCCAGTGTCCGACTATCCATCAACATCCATTGCCACTCCGACTGCTTCTTCCAATCCCTTCAACTCTGCTGGAATGTTCTCTTCAGCCTTCAGTTCGACATTTTCAGCGCCGCTGAATGCACCCACAGCGACGGCGAGCCTGAATAATGCTCCCAGCATGTCCTCGAGCTTTCTAGATGCGTCACAAATGCAAGAGTTTCAAAACTTTAAGCGTCAGAGCGTGCTTCAGCAGAAACAGCAGCAGCTACTCATGCAACTCCAGCAAGGCGTCCAACAGCAGAGTCAAAGGCAAATAGAAACAAAGCCGGTTCCATGGACAACAACTGCCGACAACAAAGACCCCTTTTGGAATATGAAGATGGCTATGTCACAGACAACCGACCCAATGTCTAGTGCATTCATTCCCGATTCGACCTCTTTGCCAGACGAGGGCAAGAAAGACGTGTCACCATCTTCTCTGGGGGCGGTGGATATCGACGGTTATGGATCTTCTGCAGCGACCTTCACTGCCTCCGCGGAAACACCACTCGCGCCAAAAAAGAGGGGTCGTCCTCGTAAAACTGCACCACCTACAACTTCTGAAGCCGATTCGCCTGTGCTCACTCATGCGGCAGCGGCAGCCCGTTCATCCTCGCCATCACCGCCTCCGCTCACTCCTTCGTCTGCCTCGACCGCAGCAACTGCTGCAGCACAATTCATGTTGTTTCAGCAGCGACAGCAACAACAACTGCAGCATCATCAACAACAACTGCAGC
This sequence comes from Dissophora ornata, assembly GCA_025201705.1. Taxonomy (NCBI): domain Eukaryota; kingdom Fungi; phylum Mortierellomycota; class Mortierellomycetes; order Mortierellales; family Mortierellaceae; genus Dissophora; species Dissophora ornata. The sequence goes on along the minus strand of MU616886.1, from coordinate 19,639 downwards.
AGCAGCAAAAGCAGGCTATCTTGGCGCGTCAGAAGCCCAGGATCCAGAAACTCATTCCATCGCGCGGTCCTGTCGAAGGCGGCTCTGAGATTACTCTTTTGGGAAGTGGGTTTTTCCCAGGCATGGTTCCCACTTTTGATGGCGTCCCAGCATTGGACGTCCAGTACTATGGGCCGGAGACGATGATCTGCCGCCTACCTTCACGCAACTTTCCCGGTACCGTTATAGTCAAGGCTCAAAATCCACTGAGTGCATTGGTAGCTTCTACATCTGTATCAGGACTGACAGCTGGTGGTGTTGGAAAGGATGATGCCAATAGCAGTGATCTCGTCAGGACAATGACACAGCTTTTCGGAGGTCCATCGGGTGTGCAGGGTAGTAGCTTCTTGGGAGATGACGACGTAGGCGTGCTGTTCGAGTACGAGGAGAGTCAGGGCGATCATGATCTGATAGCCCTTGCGCTGCAGGTGTTGGGCATGAAGATGAACGGTCGTGTGGAGCCTCCTCGCCAAGTTGCCCTGAAGATTATGGGAACAGCCACTGCCTCGAATGCCATCATGGGTCAAGGAGCGGCTAGTCAGGCAGTGTCCTCATCCCAGGCGCAGTTGCAATTGTCGCCGCAGATGCAACAGCTGCAGCACCTTCAGCAGCAAACACAACAGTCGTTGCTCGGATTCGCAGGACTGCAATCAAATGCTCCACAACAAAACGCACTCTCGCAACAAGCCCAACTTCAACAGCAATTCCAATTGCAGCTCCGTCAATCTCAGCCTCAGCAGCAGCAAACGCAGCAACAGGCCATCTTCGGTTCTCTCGCAGGCCAGAGCGTGTCTACGGCCAATGGGTCCATCCTAGGCACAGGCATGCTTGGATTCGGAAACTTTATGAACTCGATGGGCGGATCCAATGGCGGCAATGCCTGATGGATATCTGCCTCTGTTGCCACCTAATTTCGTCTTCTTTTCTTCTTGTTAGATTATACCCCTCTTCCAGCGTCTTGTTGTTCACCTCTATTTTACTATCGCCCACTGTGATTTTATCGCTTCTCTCGTTCGTGTTTTTTGTCTGTAAACTATAATAAATATGTGCAAACGTGTTCCGGCTGTACTGGTTCATCTCCAAAAGAGCGCAAGCGGTGGCTTGCATGCTAGGAAAGCCGTGCACTGCTCGTGAGCTCAAACTGGTCGTAGCTAGTCTATCGTGACATCCCTTCCCCATCCTGCAAAAACCAGCCTCAACTTTCAATCGCCCTGACCCTGGCCATTCAATCCTCCAACACAGCTACAAAGCTACTTCACTCAGCTTCGGAAGACACCGCAACAGACACGGTCATCGAGACATGGCATCGACATTGAAATCCTCTGTGGAGTCCGTGCAACGGTTCTTTGGCAAAAAGACTCCTGAGGAGATGGTATGGGGTTGCGCTTTCACTCTCATTTCGTCATCGACCGGATGCCGCCTCATCCACCAACACCATCTTTCTTTCTACTCTCGCTGTCGCAAACAAAAATTACCTTTGCAATATCGCCGGTCTAACCTCACCACATCTCCCTTCTTCGCAACCGGCTGTATGGATACACTTCAACTTAGGTCAGGAAATGGCGCCGAGATATTAGTGGCCAGCAACGTGCATTGGAAAAACAGAAGCGCGGTATCGAGACCGAGGAGGCCAAAGCCAAGTTGACGATCAAGCAAATGGCTAAGAAGGGAGATATCAAGACTTGCAGAATCCTTGCCAAGGAGCTGGTCCGGTCGAGACGACAGAAGGATCGAATTGTGACAAGCAAGGCGCAGTTGAACTCAATATCGATGCAGTTGCAATATCAACTCTGTAAGGGCTTAACCTTTCTCTTGATACTTTTCATTTTTTGTTTTCGGATATTGAGATGGTGTTTTTATGGATGATCTCTTAATACCCTTGCTTTATATCTAAATCAACTCTTAGCGACATTAAAAATCGCGGGGACCTTGCAAAAGAGTACAGAGGTCATGGGCATGGTCAATAGCTTGGTCAGGTTGCCAGAGATCTCTATGCAGATGCAAGAAATGTCCAGAGAGATGATGAAGGTAACATGTCAGTTGTTGAGCCGCAGAACCCCAGGGATGCTACTGTAGTGAACTGCTCCCAACGTTCGATTTTTTTCCCCTTCCACGTTTTGTTAGGCTGGAATTATTGACGAGATGGTTCAGGACACCATGGAATCAATGGACGATGACGAGATCGAAGAAGAGGCAGAGGAGGAAGTGAACAAAGTCCTATTTCAGATCACGGATGGTAATTATTCAGGCTGCGACTTTTTCTTGGAGATAACAACACCCCTATCAATGAATGAATGTGCGGCTGTTACTGTTGTTTACTAACGCTTTTTGTCAATACCTTCATTGCATCAGGTCTTTTGGGCGAAACACCAGTTGCAGGCGGAACGTTGCCAGCCGAGGCAGAAGAGGAAGAGGAAGAGCCAGCATTGGACGATATGCAAAGACGGTTGGAGGCTCTCAAGAGCTAAAGAGCGCTTCCAACAGAAATGTTTTCGCACTCCTTGTTGGGTCCAATCGAATATGCGTATGCATCGAAGGAGACTTTGCAATGCTTGAAACGCGAGTCGGTCGAGGGGATAATGGCGCTGTAGAATAGTCCTACAATACATAGATGACAAGTAATATCAATCGGGTTGTCATATTCTACACGGGCTTGTTTATTACTGCGAGACAAGCTCAGTTATTAAATCAGGGACACCTTTGTCCGGGCCAGTCCTCCTTGATAATTCTTGATCGGCAGCGGCGCTCGCTGCAGCCTCCGAAACGCTTCGCGAATGTGTCGTGGCTGAAGCGGACTTTGTTCGCTTGGTGGTAATGAGAACAACCCAGGTATGTCCTCGTCCAGGTCCATGTCTTCTCCTGCAGATGCGCCACCGCTGGCATTGTTATCTCCGGCACCACCTGCCCCACCATCCTCTGTCTTCCCTTGGCTTTTGCTCTTGGCTGCTACTACTGCCTCGTGATGTAGCCTCTGCTTCTCGTCCTCTTCCTTCTTGACTTTGAGGGCAGTCTCTGTCAATGTCGTGACCATCTCGAATGTCAAGAATCCCAGAATATCGATAATATCGTCGTTAGGACGCATGTCGATATATGAGGACATATTAGCCCATTCCCGAAACCGTTTTGCTTTTCTGTATGTAAACGATGCTTGTCGACATTCACTATAGTGCTCATATTCCTCCCTCGTCATCGCAAACGTGATCCTGTCCGCATCCCTTAGCCGCTGCATTGAATCCAGATATGCATCCTCGTCATCGTCATCGTCGTCGTCGTCTTCTCCATTTCCGACCATCGCGTCCGCAAAACAGTTCAAGAGTTCCCAGCTCAATTTAACTCTCATTCTCCTCGCTTTTGAGACGGGCGGTGCAGCACCTGCGTTCTTCCCGCCCGGTCCGCCTGGGACTCCATCGCCTGGACCACCCTTCCCATCTGCTGCTGCATCCTCGATCCCAACAACGTCCTCAGCGCCAGTGCCGCCTGCACCATCGGATGAATCCTTGACGTTTTTGCGAACGTCCTTCCAGGAAAGGTAGGTACGGAGGCGGTTGACTTTGGGACGGTCGTGTCGGATTAAGAAAATGAGATCCTCGGCAGACATGAAGCGGGAAGATCGTTTCCGGGCCTGCTGTGCGGCTAGACATATCTGGGAGTGATATTGGAGGGGGAGCGAGAGAAGAATTAAACGATGTAATGGAGAATACGTTACAACGAAAAGTCCATTAGGAAAGAAGAAAGATGCTCATACAATCTCAATGACCTGTGAGCGAACAATGTCCTCAACCAGCATGGTCGTCTCCAAGATCGCATCAGAAACCTCCCCAAAGACGAACATCATTTGCTGGATCTCGCTCTGGTAGCGGTACCTCGATTTCTCCTTGTCTTTTTCTTTGTCCTTTGTACGAGTGGTTGATTCGATGAATTAAACATGAATGCTCGTTAGTCAAAGATCTTCGCATGTTCACCAATCAGCGACAGCGAAATGCGGCCATATCCTCGGATCGATATGTTGGCACGAGCACACTATGGATTGTGCTGCTGTCCTTACAGCCATTGTGTAGAGTTCTTGTTGGTAATGAGTGCGAAATGTGAAATGCTATGAAGCGAGGAAGGGCGGCGATGAAGTGTGGTGCCATGCTTTCTTGGAGTGACTGCCACATTGCACTTCCAGGAACAGCAGGAACAGCCAAAGACTTTCTGTGAGCACGAAATGAATGGCACATGCCCTATCCTTGGTCAATGCTCAAATTCCACATGCACCTTTTCGACGCGTTTATCTACGCGTCTTCGCTGTTCAAGTCCTTTTTTTTTTACCCTGTTTTGTTGAACTAAGTGTTTAAATGCGCGTATCAACATCTGCTTAAGTAGAGACCGAGCGAGGGCAAGAAAATGTGCTTCTATGACCTGATCTCATTGTGGGTCTCCCTTGTTATTAGAACATTTTGCAATTGGCCTCCGCAATGCCTAATAGGTACTTTCCATCCACTTTCCAATGAAAATAGTAATCTACTGGTCCATGGGCCCTTCGTTCTTTGGTGTGCTTTCCCCCCCTCAGCTCGAGTATCGGGGACAGCAGGCAAACTGACGGTAACTGTATTCAGGGTGGTATATGATAGGACTAGGGACCTTGGACCAACCAAGGCTGGCACCGATGCGGATCGTGGCTGCACGTTTCTTGATATGAGTATTAATGATGTCCTTCCTGTTCTCGAGAGCGAGCCCGGCGGTGTTATCTTGTAGCACGTCCCAAATGAAGCGCAAAGATTCCAGCTCCTTGTTCACACTGATGTTCTTCGTTGTCTTTCAGACAGGCGGTATATCTGTCTCGTCGAGGTTTGGATAGTGGGACGCAAAGGATAAAGCCAACGTTTGTTGATGGCGGCCGGATGATGTAAGGAGCTTCTCCGTAGGACAGAGTTGTTTGGTTCGGATTCTAGACTGCGGCTATTAATGTGGTTGGGATGCTTGAATGCGCTCACTCATACAAATCGAGTCATGTTAGGTGTCCAGCTTTCGCCAAAAACCACAACCAATCTCCGCTCTTGCTCGTCAAAAGTGCATATGGCCTAAACTTTTCTCGCGAAGAGGTTAGTGCTTTACCTGCCACTGACGTACCACAGGATTAGCATTGCCGCCGTCAATGGGTCCTCGAGCATTATCGATGGAGAAAAAAATCATGCAAGCAGCTTTCGTTCAGTTTCTTGTTCCGCTTTACAGGGGATATAAAACGATAAAACAGGAGGGGTGCATGTCGTATGCTGCATCCCAATCAGTCTTAGACTTTTCCCGTCTTCTCTTCGTGTGTCATTTTCACATCCGGGACAATCTGCACCCGGTTTTGAACTACAAAACACGCGCACTGCACCACATACACACAGCGAACCCCTTTCAGAAAAATGGCAGTAGGCGAATCGATTACGACCAATGTTCGCCATGGCACGAGGCTGCGGCTCGAAGCAACAAGAGCTACTCGATCGCTTACAATGCCTCGTTGCATTAAAATCGTCTACAATGGATTTAACCTTTTATATATTAACATATTAATAGTCATTAGCAGGGAGCATCACAGTGACTTTCTGCACTGCAACACTGAACGTATCAATGGCTTAATAGATGGAGAGGTGAAGAGCAAAGCGAGCAACATTGCAAGTTTGTTCTGATAGAAGTCGAAAATAAAAAAAGATTTAATTGCAGTAGCTGCTCCAGCATGCTGCTGGTATCTGGCATCGTACGTTGACTTGACGTATACTCTTCCACCTCAGTAAGCAAAGCCGGCTCTCCAACATAAGGAGTCTCCAGTACAGGCTTATGTCGCTTGTGGGAGTTGGGAGCAGTTATAATATATCATGATGGTGGAATGAAAGCTGAATTGGCATCGAGTAGGCTTTCATGTTCACACCCACACTCACACTCGCATTATTTTAGGCGCAACGCGCGCACCATTCCGTGCCAGAACTGTCCGACAGACGGTTTGTTGGTTGGGTACAGGGCTGGGATTCCATCAAATTCCTTCGCAACACTGCCTTGAGCCGTGCACTGTCGCCGCTGCACTCGCGCGACGCAGAGTCATGTTCTCATGGAGAGGCGCCTAGCTTCAGCCATAAACCACATAAGAAACCATTCTTCACTCTTTCCAAAATGCACATTGCACGCCCCTACCTAAACTTTATGTGAAAGAGAGAAAAAAAATCATGCAGGCAGCTTTCGTTCCGTTTCTTGTTCCTGTTTTAGAGCTCTATCGCAGATTTATATGCATTTGGGGGACTTGCTTGGTGTATAAATTCCCCCGAGTCGCCTTTTCTTTCATCCCACCTTTCGTACCTTTCCCACCCTTCTATTCTTCTACACAAGACACAAGCGCATCAAGTAAGGATAATTACTCTTTTCCCTCGACCACACTTCACGGTGGGCTGTGTGTACATAGTCCTTCCAATTTAGAAAGCACAGCTTCAAGCCGAATGTATTAGTCAACAAACGTCGATCTATATTGTTAACATCACATTTTCCTTTTCCCAGCATGGCGAGATACTAAGTCCGTTACGAAAGTATGGAGGCATTTGACGAACATGGATCCACCGTCAATGGCTTGATCGAGGAAGACACAAAGAAGCCCATCATCCAAACCAGGTCTCTCCCGCCAATAATCGTGGCAGACAACATTTCTCAAGAAACTTGTGACAAACTGAAGGCTCTCTCTGGCGTGTTGGTGAAAGAGACTTGATGACTAAAATTAGCGGGCATCAACCATCCTCTCCACATGAATGTACAGTACACTTTATTCACGAGCATAGCATGAGAATAAAGACGGTATATTTCATCAACTCTGGGGTAATGACGAAGAGAGCTACCAGTAAGATTGGCATTGAGCCACAAATGGCTGAGCTACGACCATCCCTTACGTAAAATTGGACAGTCAGAAGGTTAGTGGAAGCGCTGCTATTGCCGCTGCTAACAGCTGTCTTTAATCCGTTTGGAAGTATAAGGGTGGCTCTAACGAATAACAAATCTGCCTAAGTGTAAGAATAAATTGACTGCCAGCACTTGAGGAGACACAATACGTTCTCTACGACACACTGGGTGCGCTTAACCCCGGATGACCCTTGCTGCCCTTCGTGGGGGCGAGCGCCGCTGCCGATCAGCAAACTGCGTGCCATTTTGACGCGTGTCGCATATCACATGATTTGCAACATAGAAAAATATGTTGCAGCGCGAATACTCAAATCAGATGGACAGGGTCCAAAGTGTCGACAGCGAGTTTTCACTAGCAATGCAGGAAGGTAGGGAGTACATGGTAACTGAGTCTCGCGATTAAACTCTGGACCTAAATCTCGAAACGCGCCCCGAGTTTATTGGATATAAAACGATAAAACAGAAGAGGTGCATGTCGTATGATGCATCCCAATCAGTCCTAGACTTTTTCCCGTCTTCTCTTCGTGTGTCATTTTCACATCCCGGTTTTGAACTACAAAACACACATATGCACACAGCGAACCCCTTTCAGAAAAATGGCAGTAGGCGAATCGATTACGACCAATGTTCGCCATGGCACGAGGCTGCGGCTCGAAGCAACAAAGGCTACTCGATCGCTTACAATACCTCGGTGCTTTCATGACCGTGGAATAAAAGCTGAATTGGCATCGAGTAGGCTTTCATGCTCACACCCACACTCACACTCGCATTCCTTTAGGTGCAACGCGCGCATCATTTCGTGCCAGAACTGCCAGGCGGACGGTTCGTTGGTTGGGTACAGGGCTGGGATTCCATCGAATCTCTTCACAACACTGCCTTGAGTCATAAACTGTTGCCGCTGTACTTGCCCTATGCAGAGTTATGTTCTCACGGAGAGACGTCCATGTTTAGCCCTAAACCACCAATCTCCACTCTTGTCCAAAATGCGCATTGCATGAATAAACTTTTCTCGAGAAGAGGTCCGTGCTTTGCCTGTCACTGATTTTTTTGCGGGATTAGCATTATTGCCACTGTCAATGGGTTCTCGAGCACTATATGAAACATGCGAAAAGAGAGAAAAGAGAGAAGAAAATCATGCAGGCACTTTTTTATGCATGTGGAGGACTTGCTTGGTATATAAATTCCTCCGAGTCACCTTTTCTTTCCTCCCCACCTTTCGCACCTTTCCCTCCCTTCTATTCTTCTACACAAGACATAAACGCATCAGGTAAGGAGAATTGTCCTTTCCCCTCGACCCCAATTCACGGTGGGCTGTGTGGACATCGTCCTTCCCATGTCAATCTATATTATTAACATCACATTTTCCTTTTCCCAGCATGACGAAATACCTAGTCAGTTACAAAAGTGAGCAGGCTTATTACGACTTGAAAGATGCCGTTGAGGGGTGTTTAGAGAACGAAACAGGGTCCCCCCCCATCCCGGCCAGAACCAAACCGCCGTCCTACATTCCAGTCGAGCTTTCTCAAGAAACATGTGACGTTCTGAAGGATCTCCCTGGCGTGTTGGTGAACGAGACTTGATGACTAAAATTAGCGGGCATCGAACCATCCTCTCCGCATGAATGTACATACAGTACACTTTATGAGAATAAAGACAGTATATTTCATCAACTCTGGAGCAATGACGAGGAAAGCTACAAGTAAGGTTGGCATGGAGCCAGAAATGGCTGCGCTCCGATCGTCCCTGCGAATTTTTGACGCGTGTCGCATATCACATGATTTGCAACAAAGCAACAAATCATCTCTATCTCTCATCATTCCGGACCCACGCGCCCTGAGTTTATAGCTGGCAGAGTCGAACAACATGAAGACGCAAGCATATTATCCGGGGGTCAGGAAAATATATATCCCACCCTTCGTCCCACCCTGGTTCACTTTACACCTCCTGGCTCTACTTCAAGAAGATGGCATACACTCACGGTGCAACAACAGAATATATTGCACATTTTTTTCCTAACAGGTAGGGTAGTTTTCTCTAGGGGGTTCGCGTTTTATTTCATAAAAGAAGATAACATGTGTATGGTCCTGACCCTCGGAAATAAGATTGAGTCTTCATGTTATTCGACTCTCCCAGCTATATACGGCTGTAGGAGAGCTGTTGACTCGATCATTAAATTCTGCAGATCCCACCCACCAACCCTCCGCGCAACATTAGTAGAGCTATTAAAAGGCGAGAGATGGAATAATACCAAAACAACCTAAATAATGCTTCCAAACGCACTGAATTCTTAAAATGTTTTATTTTGCCTACTGCGTTGTTTGTGGGGCTCTGCAGGCTGTATTCCCGCTCTGCACTGCCACATGTCACACTTATGGATTGCAACACATGCATGGCACAAACAGTGTCCTGGCGTATAGCTACGGCACCTCCAGACCCTCGTTGTATGGCTCGGGATGTTATGGAGTCCAGGAAGAACGAGAAAAATGGCCCACGATGGATAGTATGAGGTACTGCCGTAGATGGCGGGGCAAGAGACGAGCGCAAGAGGTGCGACGGAAAATGTGCATCGACAGCTGTCCTTTTCAAGGAGAGCCCACGACAAGTTACACAAGGGACGGGGGTGCGGGGCGACGGGAAGGAGTACTTTCGACGATGGGTTAAATGTCTCTTTTCTTTCTCTATCTCACTTTTCCGCTTCCTTGCTTCACCCGTCACTCAATCCCCCAAGAGCTGCCGTCTATCTTTCTTGGATATCTTTCTGTCTTTGCATTGCATCTGGAGTTCGTCCGCACAGGACACAGTGCTGCAGCGTTCATAGGTAATCCGCAACAACTTACTCTTGTTCATTCCTGAGTCAGGCTACTGGAACCGGAGATGGCGTTAGAATGGCTGTAGTCAGAACGCATGTGGTTTAGGAGAATGGGTATATGTGTATAGTGGATAATGACCCTTTACGTTTGATAACAGCCATCTCTACTAGAAGAGAATATTGTCGCTCTGCTCTACCACCTTGGTACGTTGGTCCTGTGCCGACAGTCCTGAATAACAGGAGCGCGGATTTGTATTCGAGGTGAGCAACTGCTTCCTGGTCCTTGAGAAGCGCTACACAAGCATCTGTAAAATTACGATCAACCCCCTTGTTCAATAGCTCGACGACAGGCATTGGGATTTAAACAATGTTGTGCTCTAAAGAAACACTTCAAGCCTTCTGCTACGACTATAGCCTCAGAGTCACATCGCATCCTATACGGGATGCAAATCCACTCTATCCCAGTCGTATCCATCAAGTGTTTAATGCGTTCTCTGGATACTATAGTCTTTCAGTGCCTGCCATCAGAGTCGCTAACACTGCCATCAAATCTATTCTCGGATAGTTAGGAGCGAGGACAGAAAAAAAAAGATTGAATAAGGACAAGCAAGTGGGCGACCAGAAATCGATATGCTCTGTAGTCCGTTTTCACCATGGAGAAGCGTTCTCACGCCACAAGAGGCGTTGGATCTTGCCAGCGTCCATTTGGAGAATGCGCGGAAAGCAAAGAGTCCTGAAATGACTCTGTCGTTTTGCAACGAGGCAGAAACAGCCTTGGCCCGCATAAGAACATCTGTGAGAAAGACCTGCGTTTCATCCTCACGCGCTGAGGATCGAGCCCTGTGCAATGAGATTGCAACCACTTATTCTGAGCTCGGCAAGCTGTTTGACGACTTGGGGCGTCGCACCAAAGCACAAGCCTGCTGCAAGAAGGAAGAAAAATGGGGGTAAGTAAGCGACAACCTTATTATTTGTTAGACGTTCAAGGCCCGTATATCTAACAATACTATGATGCTGCTAAATCAATATATTACAGAGGGCGAATTCAGTTGCCAGACCAATCACCCTCTCGCTCTGACAACGTCGCATCGCCTCCCGCTGCAGATCCCTCTGCAGATCCTGCCGCGAACTCGCCCGTCGTTCACACGGTATCCCCCCCTCCTCTTCCTTCTCATCCTCCTTCTCGTTCTCTAATTCAGGATAGCTCAAGCCGCGACATTGCAACAATCCCCTCGCATATTTTTGCAAAGGACATGGATCAACCTCCTGACATGAACAGATTGCCAAAAGTCGACGACCGTCTCGAGAACATATCGCAAGTTGTTCACTGCCTGGCCCTTATACAACCTAAGCAGCTCAACAACGACACACTCGATCAGTACGAGTGCGATTGGCTAAAGGCCATTGAACATGACACAGATGAGCACGAAAGATTCAAGATGCTGGCGATCAACATTCTCAAGGAATTCACTCACGATGAACTCAAGGATGCGAATATTGTCGCAGAAGTCGTGTGCCTGGTCCCGGTTCTCGAGAAACACGAGCTTCAAAAATTACTTCAGCTGTTGTTCCATGGCATCGAGCAATCAGAGTTACTGGATTTCGATCTACTCGAAGGACTAGCACAACTCGTCCAACGCGCTCGTCCCGGACACCTCAACGCCAATAATTTGGTCAAGATACTGGAGCTCATCAGTAGCCGCTTAAGAGGCACTCACGAGCAGTCGCCAGATTACATCAACCAATTAACCTTGACGGTATCACGGGTCTTGGATGCCATGGCCGACACCAATATCAAGGGTCTAGACCGAGAAAATCTCCATGCGCCTCTCACTGCGTATTTGCATAATCTACAAGGAGACACTGACCCGCACCTGGTCTATCAAGCCGCCTATGCCTCTCAAGCATTACTATATGTCCCAGATGATGAGACTCTCTGGCAAGCTACACAGCGGCGCACAGGAAAGGTGGTCAAGGGAGTTGCGGGGTTGGTGAGCGCAGTTAAAGGCTTGGATCTCAACCAGTTTGTGGAAGGCTTGAGCCATATTCAAGAAGGTCTTGACGGAGCAGCGGAGGTCTTTGCAGTAGCCAAAAGCGCATATGAAGACGTTAGTGCTCTGGCCGAGAGTGGACAACAATTTCTAGAGTGTCTCAACGAAGGATTGAGTTTCAGTCGTAAGCGTGTCTGGTATCCGGCATTACGTGGTGCAGATGTCTTGCTTCGAAATGGCCAGCTCATCGAGTTCAAGAGACTGGCTTGTGAAGCACCTTGCCGGCGAGATCCAGTATTTCAATGGGGACTATGTCAGCGTCTCGGTGAGCTTGCAGCCAATGAGCAGTGCGATAACGACTCCCGAGCAAGTGCTGTTGCATTTCTAGGGGAGATCTACCAAAACGACAAAGCCTGGGGCCATCATGCTAGCATCAAACAATTGATCCTCGATATTCTCATGCAGCTGTCAGCTTCGTACGGAAGGAAAACGCAAGGTATGAGGGAGGAAGTGAGGGAGGGAGTGAAAATGACTGTTGACAGTACTTACAGGGATTGATCGAATACTAACATATCAGCTCATTGAAATGCAGCAACGGCCAAAGTCTTGCTCCAGGAGTTGGAAACGAATGGGGATGACAAGAAGCAGGCGCTCTACCGAGTGTGTCTAGAGGATGGTCCCGGTGCACATCCATTGAAGGTTGCCTTGCCACCACTATTGTCAACGTCCCTGCTAAACCGTGTTCAAAACAACCCAGACACCGAAACACGTTTGCGCCTACTTAAAGTTCAGCGATTGGAAGAAAGAGGCAAATCCGTGTATATTTCTCCACAAGCCAAGCCCAGCTTAAAAGCAAGCGATGACACTCTTTTCCCTTTGATGGATAAGGTCAAGGAGTTCCTTGGGAGTGAGAGAAAGGTGTTTTTGTTGCTTGGCGATTCTGGAGCTGGAAAATCTACATTTAACCAGGTGCTCGAATGCGACCTGTGGAACAAGTATAAGAAAAATGTCGGCCCGATTCCACTCTTTATCACCTTGGCCGCTATCCAAAATCCCGAGCATAACATGATCACCAAACAACTACAGGATGCAGGGTTCACCGATCGCCAAATCCAAGAGCTGAGGGACCGGCGCCAGTTCATCTTGATTTGCGACGGCTACGATGAGTGTCGACAGACGTACAACCTGTACAACAACAACCGACTGAATCTACAAGGAGGATGGCGCGCTCAAATGGTGATTAGTTGCCGTAGCGAGTACCTTGGCTCTGACTATCGGGATCGATTCCAACCAATCGACCGTAACCGCCAAGCAAAGTCAGACCTGTTTCAAGAGGCGGTTATTGCGCCATTCACTAAGGATCAGATCAAGGATTACGTCGAGCAATTTGTGTTAGCGATGTGTCCACAGTGGAAGACCGACAATTACCTGCATGCACTTGATCGAATTCAGGGGCTGAAAGACCTGGTGACAAACCCGTTCTTGCTGACATTGTCGTTGCAGGTTTTGCCAGGCATAGTACGTCTAGGACAAGATCTTTCGGCAGCCCGTATCACTAGAGTCTCATTGTATGATGAGTTTGTGGAGCAATGGCTGGAGCGCGGCAAAATGCGATTAATCGAGACGGCGAGTGACGAAGACAGTAGAGCATTAGAGATGTTGTCGGATGAAGGGTTCATGCAGCAAGGCATTGTGTATTTGAAAAGCCTAGCGACGGCTATCTTCCAGAATCAGTCGGGTAGTTCCGTGGTTGAGTATCGGTCATCCCAGGATAAAGGAACATGGAAAGAGGTGTTCTTTGGTCAAGGAGAAGAGACGAAACTTTTGCGTGAGGCCTGTCCTCTGAAGCGCAGCGGCAACCAATACCGGTTTATCCATCAATCGATTTTGGAATACAGTTTGGCACGGGCGGTATTTGAACCACAGAAGAGAGGAATAGAAGGACCAACGGCGGTGGAGTCAACAGCAACGGCGTCACGTCGAATGAACGTCAGTTCAGATTTCAGCTTGGAGAACCATGGTGTTACTGAGGAATCGGTCGACGCCATTGAATTGCTGGTGCTAAAATCGCCTTTAGGACGCAGGAGCTTTGTGAACGAGCCGTCGATTATGCGATTTTTGGCTGAGCGTGTTCAACAGGAGCCTGTCTTCCAGAAACAGCTACTGGAGGTAATTGAGCGATCGAAATCAGAATCGATAGAGCTCGAGACGGTCAGCAGAGCAGCGGCAAATGCGATCTCGATATTGGTCAGATCAGGGAAGCAGTTTATTGGAGCTGATTTACAAGGCATACGGATTCCGGGGGCGGATTTGAGTCATGGGGTATTTGAATATTCTGAGTTACAAGGAGCCAAGATGGAAGGTGTGATTCTTCGCAGTACATCGCTTCGTGACGCTAATTTGAGCGGAGCACAGATGGCAGAGGTACAATTTGGCGAGCTGCCATTTCTCGAGGAAAAGGACAAGGTGAAGCTATGCGCATATTCGCCAGATGGCGAAACATTTGCGGTCGGTCTTGAAGATGGTGACATCAGTATCTACAAAATATCGGACTGGGAGAATAAGAAGACCTTGAGTGGCCATTACGAGGAAGTTAGGAGCGTCGTGTATTCGCCCAAGGGAGGCCACATTGCGTCTTGCAGTGATGACGAGACAGTGCGGCTGTGGGACGTTGAAACAGGAGATTGTCGCCACACCTTGAGCGGCCATAGCGACAGTGTTCGGAGCGTTGCATATTCGCCAAAAGGAGATCAGATTGCATCTGGCAGTGATGACAATACAGTGCGGACGTGGGATGTTGAGACCGGAGATTGCCGTCACACCTTGAGCGGCCATAGCAACTGGGTGCGGAGCATCGCGTATTCGCCAAAAGGAGATCAGATTGCGTCTGGCAGTT
>MU616885.1:12737-34358 GCA_025201705.1 Dissophora ornata | reverse complement strand
AAACCAAGGAGGAGGCTGCCTTTTTATAGGCGAGAGAAGGCAGTGACTGCACAAAAAATGTTGTAGCGTGAACTTTTCATCGACGGCGAAGAATAGTGGGCCACAAGTTAGATCCTATTTTTTGGTTTCATAGTTTCCTTGCCTCGAATTACACGCGTAGTGGACGTTGAAAGGACCACGCATTGTGGTCGATGCACTGTGGGCGCAATATCAACAACGCGCCACCAAATTTAGATGGTACAGTAGTGAGTTTGCGCTCATGAGAGCCTCAATGGAATGCAATCAAAAGCATGCGTGCCAATTGCAACATGCTGAACAAGCCTTTTTCTTTCCTTCGCTACAAGCTACAGCTTCTACCGTGCTCAGTCGAAAATAATCATAACCATCGGTTACCGGCTGTTGGAAAACAGGGGAGCGCGTCTGGAGTAAGTTGCGACAGCCTAATAAGTGACTGGCCAAGTTCCGGATTAGAGACGCGTTTCTGTTGTCACAGGGCGCGTGCTGAGCTTATAGCTTATTTTTGATCCTCTGTCCGGACATCACCGACTATTGAGACGAACTAACACGGATGACTGAGCAATAGCAGCACCAACGCAATTTACGAGTTTGGCACACAAAACATTTATAGTGTTACTGCGGCCGTGATTATTGAACCATTGGATCATGAATCAATCTCGACTGGTGGTTCACGGACTCACTGGATGTGCTTTGATGGCCAGACCGGGAAGAATCTTGCGAAACACTTCTCATGTCCGAACTGAACGAGCAAAGGATCTGAAGAATTCCGCTATCTTCCATTTGCAGATGGGATAAATACAACTTCAGTCGCTGCGATGACACTCGTATTATCAGAAATGCAGATGTTATTTCTCAAAAATTGCAAGAGCTAGGCCCAAAAAACTCAGCGAAGATCTCCAAGATATACCCACGGAAGATGGAGGTTATAGAGAGAGTGATATGCCTTAATTTAAAGGACGAAATCGACTAAGGTGCCTTCCATGATCATTTAAGGCCGTTGCAAATGACATCGTTTAAATTCGCCTACCTCCTTCCGAAAGATATCCCTGTGAATGACAAACGACAGAATGAGATGGCCTTCCAGACATACCTAGAAACACTGCCTCTCTTGGATCCCAACATGTCACTTGACGCAATCAACTTCTCAGACAGCTAGCTCAGAGAAACAACAACATATTATACGTCGCGCACATGGGGAAGAGGATGATGTTGATATGGTGAAGCATGGTCCACAATTCAAAGAGATAGCGAAACAACTTTCCAGTTTCGATTTGGCCGATATCTACGATTGTGACGAAACAGGTCTATACTCGAAGGTCTTGTCGAACAAGACGTTGTCTGACAAAGCGGTCGAGGGCCCAAAGGTCATTAAGGATATCAGGGTATCCATACTGCTCTGTTGTAACGCTGATGGACCCGACAAGCAGACACCCTTTGTGCTTTGTAAAACGAATATACTTAGAAAGCGCATGTCTATACAATTTCTTTGCTGTGCTTTAGCCACTCGCCGCTCGAAAGGATTGGACGTAGAAATAGAGGCAAGACTAAAGACAGACTTCCAGGGTAGTGGGTATGTACATTTTCGGATTAAGCAACAAACTGTTGCTTAATCCGAAATTGGAATCTGTTTAATTCAATAAACATGTCCTTCACAACTGTAGCGTCTCTTCTTGCTCGTCCTCTGATAACTCAATGGTTTCAATACAGTCTTGTCCATCTCCATCCCGAGTAAGCGGCTGTGCTGGTTGGGTGCCTGAGGAAAGCATTTGTGCTTTTTCATGGGGAAACATAGCGCGACAATGGTCCAAGGCGGTTTGTAGACTCTACACCACCTGCTCATGCGATTCTCCTCAAGAGGGGCTGATTCTTGAGACGAACATAGACTTGGCGGCAGTTCCACCTGGTGGGCGCCGGACTGACGTTTCATGGTACGTCGATTAGAAGGAACCGTGGAAGACCAAGTATCAGTAAGATTAACGCCACCGTCTTGGTTCTTTGGATAATAATCGGAGTCAGTAGATTCATCCCCATTATCATCCGCGTCCTCAACGACCATAATAACTCACCCGGCCGACAGGAAAAACATTTTGAAATTCTCGCTGGTTGGAGCACTTTTGATGGCATTCGCAATCTGTTGTGTAGGGCCTTTACCCTCGCAGCATCTGAGGTACGCGAGCACACCAAAGTCTTTCTGCCCGCTCAATAGCTTTTGCACGGCCCGGGTACAAATCTATTAGCTGCCCCACCTCCTTGTCCTTTTCGTCTTACACGGCTATTCGTAGGCGCTCTTGCACTCCTTTAGGCGAAGTAGGGACATGTGCAAAGCAGTTGCGGATGGCTGGCGTTGTCGCATCATCCCAAGTAGAAACAAGGCAAGGCTACAACCGACCATTGGGGACTTTAGCCTTGTCAGATTTCGCCTCCTTTCGATACTTGTATATGGCGCGAATCATATGGCGACTATACTTAACTTTGAACGAGCGTATGATTCCTGCATTCAAAGGTTGAGCAACTGATGTTGTTTTTGGTGGTGGTCGATATTCTGGAAGCCAATTTCGCTCTGCGTTGCCGTGTCCTGGTGCATTACCCATCAGAAACACAATGCGTTGTCCTTTCATAGCCGTATCGAATTCATCAAGCCAGATCTTGAACAAGTCCATTGTCATGTACTGTACACATTCGGAATAAGCAACACTTTGTTGCTTATTCCAAAAAATTTAGGCCCTTAGTACTCGAAACTTTAATAGCATACTAAAGGACAATGTAACAGGACAAGGCAATGCTGACGACCTTGACCTTAAGAATATCGAGCTCATTCGACTGCCACCAAAAACAACATCAGTCGCTCAGCCGTTGGATGCGAGAATTATACACTCGTTCAAAGTTAAGTATAGTCGCCACATTGAGAGGCGAAATCTGACAAGACTGAAATCCCCAATGGACAATTTTGGCCTTGCCTTGTTTCTGCTTGGGATGATGTGATAACGCCAACCATTCGCAACTGCTATGCACATGTCCCCACTTCGTCTAAAGGAATGCAAGAGCGCCTACAAATAGCCGTGCAAGACGAAAAGGACAAGGAGATGGAGCAGCTAATAGATTTGAACCCGGGCTGTGCAAAAGCTATTGAGCGGGCAGAAAGACTTTGGTGTGCTCGCGTACCTCAGATGCTGCGAGGGTAAAAGCTCTACACAACAGCTTATGAATGCCATCAAAAGTGTCTCAACCAGTGAGAACCTCACGATGTTCTTCCTGCCGGTCGGGTGCGTTACTATGGTCGATGAGGACGAATCTGCTGACTCGGATTATTATCCAGAGAACCAAGACAGCGGTGTTAATCTTACTGATACCTGGACTTCCACGGTTCCTTCTAATCGACGTACCATGAAACACCGGTCCAGCGCCCACCAGGTGGAATTGCCGCCAAGCCTATGTTCGTCTCAAGAATCAACCCTTCTTGAGGAAGAATCGCATGAGCAGGTGGTGTAGAGTCTACAAACCGCTTTGGACCATTGTCGCACTATGCTCTCCTCGGGCGCCTAGCCAGCACAGCCGCTTACTTGGGGTGGAGATGGATAAGATTGTATTAAAACCATTGAGTTATCAGAGGACGAGCAAGAAGAGACGCTACAGTTGTGAAGGACATGTTTATTGAATTAAACAGATTCCAATTTCGGATTGCAACAGGTTGCTGCTTGTTCCGAAAGTGTACAGCACAATCACATCAGAGTGAAATTTCCACCGGGATTCAATGAACTCTATTTTCGTCTGTGGACTATTTTCCTCCATCACTTTCGCAATAAAAAAAAAAAAAAAAAAAAAAAAAAAAAAAAGGGAGCGTCATGGTGGTAGCTTTTTATGACGGTTTGGTCTAAAGACAAACTGCGATAACCAAACGGGCAGCTTCCTTCTCATGCCGCTTTCCATACAAACAAAGGATAAAAGAAACACATACAAAAGCACTGAAAGTATAAGATTCAAAAGCGTCCAAAAAAATCCGCTGCTCAAAACCAACATGGCAGCGCAAAGTTTATCGTGCTGACGGAGGGATCGTTTGCCATCGCGCTTTCCAGCCTACTAGGCACTGTGCAGGGACCTGAAAATGCGCAATGTGTGAATGAATGTCGTGCCAAAAAAAACCGTGTAATATCGTAGGAAACTGATCATTGAGGCACATTGGATCCCTGTGGTACCGATGCTTGTTCTTGCAGCTGTGACGATTGTTGCTGTTGCTGCAACTGTGATGTTTGCTGCTGTGTCTGCGATAGTGCTGGTTGCTGCTGTTGCTGCTGTTGTTGCTGTTGTTGCTGCGTCAGTTGTACCGCCTGGTAGTGTGGCTGATACGTCTGCTGGCCTGGCAAATACTGTGAATGCTGTCGGCTGCTACTCTTAGAACGATACAAGGACTGGCGTTCAGGCACGATCGCGGGTAACCCGGATGTCGACGAAAGGGATGATGACATCGACATCATGGGTGAGGTCGACCCAAGCGACCCTAAAGAGGACGAGAACGAGTTGGTTCCCGAATTGCCCGAGGAATAAGGCTGGTGATGAGAGTAACCATAGGATTGACTGCTGCTTGCAGTCGCTGAAGGCGGGAATCCATTACCACCATTGCTGTTGCCGCCGCCACCGTTCAGTCCTGCTCCTACTCCTCCTGGGAATGTTGCAAGTGTAGGTGATGTCGAGTAGTGAGCAAAGACTCCCAAGTTGCCACTGGTTCCTAAAAATGGGTTCATCTGAGGGTTGTGGGGGGAGAGTGTCGCACGCTGGCTAGAGAAGTGGTGGTTGTTGATAGGCGCTGGATTGGCTGGCGTGTTTGTCGGCGTAGCTGGGACATTGTATGAGACCCTGGTCGATCCCGATGCGCTTGTGTTTGAATTCTAATAAGCAGATCAAAATCATTAGACTAAGATCTGAAGGCTGAATCCAGAGACAGCCCTTGGACGACAACACCTACCCTTCGGGAAGGAGTTCCGCCAGTACGGTGCGTCGATGATAACACGTTAGGAAGGTTGTCCTCCACCAAGAGATCCGATGCAACGGGCAGTCCATATTCCTGGCGCAGCGTGAGCACTTCTGACCGATATCTGTTACACTGCTTAAATTTAATGAGGTCTAGACACAAAAGGAACAATATACGCTCGTTAGAAACGCTAGAACGATGAGAGCATTTGAACATAAGGTAGGCGATTCGATAGGGCCCTGTCTTTACATTCTCGTTCCAGCTCATTCAACGTCGCTTTCGCTGCCGTTAGCTCTGCCTTGAGCATATCCACAATAGGATGTGACGGTCCATGGTCGGAGGAAGAAGGAGAGTGAGAAGGAATCCACTTTTTGTGCGTGGGTGAAGGCGTGGGAGATGGGTTCGGGTTGATCCTGGATGACCTTCCACCTCCTGCAATATTGATGGGGGATGAACCGATAGGGAGACCAGAACCAATGCTATGGTCCTTGTCCTGCCAGCTTGACGCAGCCGAGGTAGTGGTCGATTGCTCCATGCGCAGTGCATCCAACTGCTTCTGCAGGCGGTTGACAATGTATTCTTGCTCCTGCTCCAGCGCATTCTCCATGTCAATCTTTTCTTTTTGGAGCTATTTTTGGAGCAAGGTTGAGGAGGACATGCCCAGGCACAAGTATTGTTAGCTGTGTCCTTAATTTACACATTGTCACATTGCGCTTATGTGTGTCCTCATCAAAGATATCTCACCTGGCTCAACTTTTTTTGCAGTGTCTTTGTGAGATATTCTTCCTCCTGTTCGACCTGCAACATTAGCTCGCCCTTTTCCTTCTTGAGTCCAGAGATGCGCTTCAACAGTCGGTTTGAGATGTTTTCCTCCTCTTGCTCAGCTACTGCATGCTAATAATATCGCAGCCATAAAAATGGAATCTTGTCATTATTAATCATGAGCTCGTTTTCCGCATTCAAGTCTTCAGATATACATTTCTCTTTTGGTCACTGTACCATGCTGGCCTTCATCTGTCGGAGGACTTGGTTGTCATGTCGGAGGATCGTGGCGTGTCCTCGCTCAACATCAACCTCATGTCTCAGCTTCTTGATGAGTGCATCTTGCTCCTTTTGCTTTTCTAGTGACTCTGTGAGAGCACTCTTCAAGACGTCTGGGTCATTCGACTGCTGAGCAGCCTGGAGATCAGTCTTGAAAGACGATGGACCCTCCTTCAGACTTGCTGTTGTCTCGCGCGCCTATTAAGAAAACAGACAAAAGACTGTGATGAGCACATTGCAAAGATGGTGTGCGGCATTGGAACTCATGCATGAATAGAGACTGGGGAGCAAAACAAAGGGAGAACATGCAGTCCAGAGGACCGGCAGAAGGAGGCGGTAATAGGATCAAAATAGCAGAGGCGTCCATTGTCCCTATTTTCCTCGTCCCCTCGCGCTCTGATCCTGGCTCTTCCCATCGTGCACCAATGATGTCGCATTATTATGCAAACGACCCAGGGGGGCGCCGATACGGCTGGAGAGTGACACCACTTTACCCACGTAGCTCATCCCAGATCAAGAACAGCAAAAATAGAAGCAATGTTTTCCTTACATGTTCTAGTTGCTTCTGCAATGACGAGGTCATGTCTTGTTCTGTGCTCTCGATGTCCTGGAGGTGCCGAGTCTTGGACTAAACAGATGCATGAGGGTCAACAGGACCAAACAATACGGAGGGAAGTAGAGTCGATGTGTATGCTAGTCAGTCGGCCAATCAGTTATTCAAGCCAGCCAGTCATTAATCGGCCTGGGACCATGTTGCTTCGATGCACTGCTTTCCCTCTCTCGTCCCAGATATCGATAAAAATGGCGATGATTAACGACTGATGAGTGTGGGAACAACCGATCACGGCTCAGAGAGCGACACCACGCGGTGACTGTCCCCAGCGGAACAAAAGGAACGGGGCGCCACGAAACAGACGAACAAGCTAGACGGGAGGAAGCACGACAAACAGTGCATCCCTCGTACCCGCCTCCACTTCGATGGCTATTGCTAACAGTCGACGACAGGGTGTGCTCTTCTATCCTTACCAATGGCTTCTCTCCTGTCAGTTCAGAGTCGGACGAGGAGGTCGGGACAGCTGCAGGTGCTGAGCCAGAGGCAGCAGAGGCAATGCCAGCAGCAGCAGCAGCAGCATCGACCTCTGTTGTGCCTTCAATGGGCTGCTGCTCGGACTGTCGGAATGAGAACATTCAGGAATGCAACAGAGAGGAATCTCGCTTGTCGTCTGGACGGAGTGCGAATGCAAGCGCAGGAGGAGGGAAGGTGGATAGAGGAGTAACGTTCGGCGAACGTGGATAAAAAGGGGTGGGCGGTTGGTGTGGTTGGTTGGAGGGAGAACGAAGGAGAGTGTGTGTGGGGAAAGAGAGGGAAACGGAGGAGCGAAAGGAACGAGAGGAACGGGGGAAACGAGGCGAGAAGGGGAGAAAGCCAAAAAAGAAAGAAAAAAATATTTTCATGCAGACATCGTCCACCCAGATGGGCTGGGCGTTTCTTGCCTTTTGTTTCTTGTCTCTTGTCACAGGAGACACAAGGGCACAAGGAAACACGCGAGAGCTTTCCCGGGATACCGCCGGCCATGGCGGTGACGGCCGTGATCACGAGGAGCGGTGTTTGGGGGAACATCGGTCCTCAGGCACCTCTCTTTCGCCGCGTCGTCATAGCCGTGCTTCACCGTCAATTGGCTGTACCCGCAATTGGATGTTCGCCGTTAATTGGCGGTTTATGCCACAGGCCTCGTTCCCCCTCTGTTTCTTCTCACGCACTGCATCGACACGATACATGCACATCATGGGTTATCTCTCCTCCAAGAGAGAGAGAGCATTTGAAAGAGGGGGTTTTTTAATCCAAATACGTAGAGAACGCTGTCTACATCATCAACATGTTTGGATCCTGTACACTGGTATTGTTCTTATTCTACGCCATATCCTTTCCTGGTGTTGCGCTTCTTTCTTGGCCATTGCTCATGAACACCGTTACTGTTGGTTCTGTTGCTGCTCCACCGAAACCGGAGCAAGCGCTAATAACGAAAAATATCATTTTAACATGGTGAGCCATTATGCTCCAATCATTGGCATCGCGACGCGTTTCCTAGCACCCTGCAGACACTTGGATATGATATCCCCTGTCTTAGCTTACCTGGGGCCTGTTGCTGTTGCTGCAACTGCTCATTCTGCTGCGGCTGCAACTGTTGCTGCTGCTCTAACTGTTGTTGCAGCTGCAGCAATTGTTGTTGCTGCTCCAGTTGTTGTTGCTGCTCTAACTGTTGTTGCTGCTGCTGAAATTGTTGTTGCTGCTGCAATTGCTGTTGCAGCAGCAGTTGTTGTTGCTGCTGCCACTGCTCGTCCCGCTGCTGCTGCTGCACTTGTTCATTCTGCTGCTGTTGCAATTGCTCATTCTGCTGCTGTTGCACTTGTTCGTTCTGCTGCTGTTGCAATTGTTCATTCTGCTGCTGTTGCAATTGCTCATTCTGCTGCTGTTGCACTTGTTCGTTCTGCTGCTGTTGCAATTGCTCGTTCTGCTGCTGTTGCAATTGCTCGTTCTGCTGCTGTTGCAATTGCTCGTTCTGCTGCTGTTGCAATTGCTCGTTCTGCTGCTGTCGTAATTGCTCACTCTGCTGGTCATTGGAGCTGTTAGCATCCTCGCCGGCAGCATTGTCATCATCTTTATCCTCGTCCTCGTCCTCGTTCTCGCCCTCGTCTCCATCCTCATCCTCATCCTCATCCTCACCCTCACCCTCATCTTCACCCTCATCTTCACCTTCGTCTTCATCCTGGCCCTCAGCGAGCTTATAACTGTTGTCCCTGTTGAAGTCAACCTCTTGAAGCTCCGCATCTTGAACACTCAGGCCGTCGTCCTGGCCCAGAGACTTGTACAATTCACCCTCAGCTCCGTATATCTCATCGTCCTCGCCCTCGTCCTCGTCCTCGTCCTCGTCTTCATTCCCATCCTCATCCTCATCACCCTCATCCTCGTCCTCATCCTCATCACCCTCGTTCTCGTCTTCATCACCCTCGTCCTCGTCTTCATCACCATAGTCCTCATCTTCATCCACGTCATCCTCATCGTCCTTAACCTGGAGCCCATTTTTGTCAACCTCGGGCTCCTGCTCCAACTGCAATTGCAACTGCAACTGCAACTGCTGCTGGTCCTTGTTGGCCTCTTTGGCTAGCTTGTCGGCTGCAACATTAGTCTCCTCCGTCTGCTCCACCTCGACCTGCTTCTCATCGGCTTGCTTCTCCTCGGCTTGCTCTTCCTCGGCTTTCTTCTCTTCAGCCCTTTTCTCTTCAGCCTTTTTCTCTTCAGCCTTATTCTCTTCGACCTTCTTCTCTTCGGCCTTCTTTCCTTCAGCCTGTTTCTCATGAGTTTCCTGGACGTCCTTGTCCTCAAATGCCAGGAGGGCAGCGAGTTCCTCGGCTGTGTTACCAGCGGCCTCGTCCTGGCCCATGAAGCTCTTCAGCAGATCAGCCACGCGACCCTGCTGGTCATCACGGGCATCTGGGGCAGAGGCAGCAATGTTGCTATCTTTGGTGTTCTGTTTGTCGTTCGCGGACTTGGCGTTTGCGAGGGCAAGAGCAGAGGTCAAGGCCAAGACGGTGGCAATCGTTGTGATTTTCATCCTAGATATACGGTTTTCCTGTAACGATATGTGTGTGTACGCGCGTACTTCTTCAAAGGAGAAATGTGCTGACGAAGAAAGGAGAAAGGGCAAACGAAAAGAAACAGAACAAAAAAGAGGGCGAGCGAGCGCCTTGGTTGGTTGATGTCTTTATAGAAAGTGTAGGAAGTGCATAAAAAACACCTCTTCGCGCACCCCGACGATGGGAAAACACAAAAAGGGACTCTTGGGGGGAGGAGGAGACAGAGACTAGCGCGTATTCTTACAGATCAGCTTAGCGCGAGTTGTCATCGTTAGGCAGAGAAAACGACATACAGGGGCTGAAAAACACGCTGCTCTTGGTCAAGACTGGTATTTGACCAAAGAATAGAAACATAATCCTTCAATGAGTCGTCAGTGAAAGAATAGGGGAAAGGAGGAAGGAACAGCGATAGGGGAAAGCTATCAACATGATGTGAGTATGTGTTGGCTCCTGGTGGAATAAAGGAGACCGAAGGAGGAGCGCATGGTAAGTGCACTTTGCCATATTCATTATCTTGCTCTCTCTGGAGAAGACGTGCCGCTCATTACTCTCCACAGCCACCTGGAAACCCCTTCTCCTTCGTCATATTCTTCGTGTCATTGAACAAAATCGATGGATTTATTAAAAATAAAAAGCAAGCATATCAATATCTATTACAGGAAAGCGAAAGAAAGAACGGATAATACATGTGGCTACGACAACGCGATTGTGGAGGAAGAGGTCAAATATATGTACAAGAGTCTGCCAAAGAGACAGGCATTATAGTGGGGGTGGGAAACAAAGGAAGGGTTTGCCAGATTCATCATATTCATTAAAGTCGTTAGTTTAGGCAACCACCTCCAGGGAGTGCTTCGACCCACTCAACAACGCCTCGCGCTCTTGGCGTGCCTTTTGCTCAGGGCATCGGAGCAACGAACTAATGCGGTCACGCAACCACAAGCAGAAGGGGCCTGGTTGAGGCTCGACAGTCTTGTCCTTGACACCCTCCTCCATCTTTCGGACAGTCTCGTCCACATCGACCTCTGACGACAATGTCGAGGACGGGCAGATTCCATTCTTCAATAGCTCGCAGACGCGCTGGCGATTGTTGTAGAACGAAGGCCAGCACTTGCGAATCCAGGCCTCGCGCCACTCTGTAAATTTGCAAGGGGAACGCTCTTGCTGCTCCTGACCCATCTTGGACCGGAGAGGCTCATCCATGGTTTGATAAACATTCACCAATTGGGTCGTGGAGAGTGTGGCAGCCTCGAACATCGAACGTGTCAAATGGATCATCATCATGTAAACCATTGTCTGAAGGAGCCATGTATCCTGGCTAGCCTTGTTCGAGGCAGCAAGCATGGCATCGTCCTTTGGCATAACAATGTATGTGTGTCCCAACTTTTGCTCGTGATACGCCTTAAGCTCGGTGCGCATCTGCTCGTCCACTTCGGCTTCGTGCTTGGCGGCCTCGTAACGGGCCAAGAGGTCGTGATAGACGGCTTCCTTGGACTGCACGTCTTTGGGATCAAGAGCAGGGTCAACAAACATCTCGGCACGGTTGACAATAAGTTCCCAGTTACCATCAAATGGAACAAAGGGCTGGAGCGAGCCTTGGGAGGCATCTGCGACCGAAACACCGGTCGATGCTTGGGATTGAGCGGTTAACGAGTTGTTCAAGATGGTCATGTTGTTGTGATTGATGCTTTCCATCAGCTCTCTCTGCTGCAGCTCCTGTTGCTGTGTCGACGAAAGAACCGAATCCACTGGCGAGGATGTCGGGAATGACTCGGTGTTGGGGTTCAAGAGACTCGCCAAGAGGTTGGCATGTTCCTTGGGCATGCGGCTGTCGTTGAACAGGGACTGCGAGAGTCGGGTAGTATCCAGCTCCTGGCGCAAGATCTGGCAGTTCAGCTCTGACTGAGCCAGCTTCTTTTGCAATTCGGCGGCTTCTCTGCGCGCCTCCTTGACCTGGGCCTCCAGAGTGCTGATGTACTCTATTAGAATGCACAACAGATCGGTGTTAGTGATACGCATATCGTCAACAAGTAACAAGCTGCAAGCAAAACGCAGTAGCGGTCATCTGTTACCTTTTCTGCGGACACGGAAGTTGCGAGCAGACAACTTGTTTCGCAGTTGGCGACGCTCCTTACTAGTCATCTTCTTGAGCTCACTCGGGCTGGGCTTGAGTGGGTCGGGACCGCCGTCTTCACCATCGTTGTGGCCATCATCCGAGTCGCTATCCATGGAGACATCGTCCTTCATGGGAGGCGAAGGATAGATCTTCTCTGACTTTACATCAGGAGAACGCAAGGAGGTCTTCGACGTTGACGAAGACGGAGAAACAGAGCGGTCAGAAGCTAGGGAGGACGGGTTGTAGTCCTGATTGAGAGGACTGTTGCCAGAGAAAAGTGGAGAAGTGAAGAACTGCTGCTGTTGTTGGTGATGAATTTGCTGCAGTTGCTGAAGCTGTTGGACGCGCTGCATGAAGTAAGCCATGTGTTGGGGGGGGATGGCGCCGGAGGCAATAGTAGAAGTGGCCGTCTGGGCGAGACTCAAAAACTGGTCGTTGTCATTTGCGGTGTTGGTTAGCAGCGTTGGCAACGTCAATTGTGTGGGCATGCTTGGAGGCATATCAGGGGAGATTTGCCTGTATGAAAAGGAGGAGGATGGTAAGAGGACTGGATATGTGGCGGCGGCTTGGGGCTGCAGCATGGACGGAAAGAGCTCTTCCTGTTGCAGTTGCTGCTGCTGTTGTTGTTCCTGGAAAGGACCATCAGGCTGTTGATATGGTGGAGAACTGAAAGAAAGTGACGAGGTGGTTGGCGAATTATCAGAGGAGGTAGAGGTGTACGGTGAGGAAAGCGAAGATGAGGAGGAGGGAGGCGAAGGCGCATGGATGTTATTATTGCTGTGGGTGGGGTCGTCGTCGTAAGACAAAGGCAGGCCGGCGTGGATCTCAGCCTTGAACAGGAACTGGAACAGCTCAGCATTGGACATGTCCTCGACGCTGGTCTCGGGGAAGCTGTTGGAGGAGCTCATATTGGATACGAGGTTGTATTTGAGGCAGCAGGTGTGAGATGATGAGGAAGAGATGAGGAAGAGATGAGGATGAGGATGAGATGATGAACAGTGACTGTGGAGAAGCAACTGAGAAGCAATTGAGAAGCAAAGATGTTAGTGGCAAGATGAAGGCAGACAGAAAGGAGAAAAGAAAGAGAGAAAACTTTTGAGACAAGACAGGGGCAGTTATTTCTTGGGGCACATCTTGTTGAGGGAATATATATCCCGCCCGATGTATAAATGTGCGACGGATTTAATTTTAGCAGAGGTGCAAGCGATGTTTTCTTTCTTGGCCCTGCCTGTTGGTCGCCGTTTCATTTGTCTTGTTTTCTTCTTGGCCCGGAACATGTCCACAGCACTGGGTGTTGTTGCATCGACGAACGGCCGCACGGCGTGTCACGACCCTACTTGCCTCCCCAGTCTCGACGGAGGGGGCATGTCCGAGTCTTGCCAAGGAGAATATTAGCATTGTTATCATTATTGCCTAAACGGACTCCAGCACGCCCTGAGGCTGAGAGCAAGTCGAAAAATAACCTGATAGGTGCTGGTGTGCCCTCCTCGATCACAATTTGTAATGAGTGACGCGTCCCCTCCTGCGAGCGGCAAATCAATGGACCGAGCACACTCCCCCCATTTGGCATGTTCCACAGCTGCTCAATCCGGGACACAGGCCGCTTTTGCGACTGCGAAAAAGGGGGGCATCATCGTGCGCAGCCCCAGTGCCAATTGCATGCAGCATATTACCTAAAAGAAGATCAAGAACAACCTTGACAAACTGATCAAACAGCCCTCCTTGGCACCGTCTACTGTCGCATGAACAACAGTCCAAAAGTCGACAACGGAAATGGAAAACAAAGCTTCTCCGTTTTTATATCCTTTCGTCTTGCTATCAATGCCTGAGCTCATGGCTCAATTGCAAAAAACAACACTGAGCGAACATAGTTTATTGCATTTAGGCGTGGGTACAGCAATGGTACAGTACCACTTCATTTTCCTGAATCCTCTCTCTCTCTCTCTCTCTCTCTCTCTCTTTGGTGTCGCTCAAAAGGCAATTAGCGAGTTTGTGTCCATTCCACAAACACACCACGCCGCCCGCTATGGGCACCTCTCTATCCATCTGAAAGTGCCGTTGTTTCAATTGCCCAGCCCCGCCGCCAGTGCGCGAACAATGCAGCACTGCTCTTATCGATATTTTGAGATGGACCAGCATCGGTTTCGCACACCACATTAAACACCGAACAACCAAACACAACAAACTCCATCAGTGATTTTCATGCACGTGCAAACTGCTTTCCGTCTTTTTTTTTTCCCTGTCCAAAACGTGGCAGAACAAAAGTCAGCGCTGTGTCGCATCATACAATATTGTCGGGACATCGAGAGCAAGCGTACAAAGGGATCGAAATAAATTAGGAAACATCCTACCAGTTCATTTGACTCGCGTGTGTATACTTTCATTTCAGTTATGGGCAGAGGTCCCTCTTGGAACTCCTCCCTTGTTCTCAGCGGGTCAAACTCTGTTCCGCTCTGCGGGATGAGTGTGCCCCACCCCTATCCCCTATCCAGCGTGTTTTTTGGTGTGCACAGAAGAAAAGGCAAGTGACTGGGAAGAAAAGGAAATGCCAGCAATGCCAGCAATAAACCAACCCGACAACGAGGGGGAGGGACAAGCGGGAGAAGGAGCGTTAGGGGCACAAGCTGCAAGTCGCATAGACTATGTGTATGAATTGCGCCCAAAAATAAATGCAACGGTTCTTTCTCAAGAACCCCTTGTTGATGCAGAGTACAAATGAAAAGGAAATAGACGAGAGAGGGACAGGGATGCACATCAGGTACAGAAACAGGTACAGTCTAGGGGGTTCAGGGACACTTTACCGCCCGAGAAGCGAACGCCGCCTAGACCTTGTTCGGATAGTAGCGGGATCTTAACTTTGCGGCAAGGCGACTCAAGTAGGGGTCGAGGGCCACGAAGATTGGTTGTACCGCTGCCCCACCACATCCCAATTACTCGTAGATGAGAACCTTCCCGTCACTGCGTACTTGCAGTTGATGGGAGGCGCCGGGTACTGGTTAGCAGTGGGCATGGGATGATGCCAAGAAGAGAAGCTGTCATGCGCAGAGAACGGGAAGGGATCAAGGCGACAGTGTTTGACCGGCAGAGCTGGAGAGCGACAGTCCAAAAGGTTTCTTTTCTGCCGCAGTGACACTACAGGACAGCCCAAGAATAGGATGTAACCTCGACTGGACCTGGGCTCATGGAACAGTGTTCTGCAGATTCTGGGAAACTCCCCTCGCTCTTTTTTCCCTGTTACTGTGCGCCAGTAGCAGCTCAACATCATCATCATCATCATCATCATCATCATCACCACCACCATCATCACCGTCATCACCAGTCATCCTGAACCTTCATCCACATCCACGGATTATCGTCATCATCGCCATCGAACGAGATTGCGAAGAGCCGTCCACTGCCACCATGCGATGCGCCAACCCAAAAAAAAATAAAAAATAATAATTTAAAAAAATAGAGAGCTGCTGAACTACAGGACGGCGAGGACAACATGCTGTCCATCCATTCCACGAGGCATCCTGGGCATCCATCGGAGCTAGCCATCAACAACCCGATCAAATTCTGTCGCAAACCCTGTGTCGTCGTCGTCATAGTCGTCGCCATCACTATTGGCATCACCGAGATCACCACCATCATCACCATCAGGGTGCAGCAGTCCTTGTCAGACTATTTTATGGACTACAATCTAGGTCCATCGGAGAACTCTGAGGGAACCCATCCCACCGCTTTGCGGCTCTCATCGCCCAACGTAAAAAAACACAACACAGACTCTCGTCAATCTGACTGACGAATCGACTGACAGCTCCCTTCTCGCACGCCGTTAGTCTGTCCCATCGACCTTGTCCCCCGTCGTCATCACCAGCCAGTCCTCACACAGCATCGGGTCCTCCGTCCTTCGCACCCCGTCCTCCGACCTCGCCTCGGGTCCTTCGTTGCCTACTAACAAAGGACAGGGCACCCAGCCTTTGCTTCCCTTACCACTCTCCCACTCTCCTACTCCGTCCCCTCATCCCTCATCCCTCCCCCTCCTTCATTCTCGCTTGTTATTCTCAATCCCCAACCCCAGGATCCCCACAGCACTCCCATTCTCTGTCACCCATCCTCTCATCCGAACGAACAGTCAAGTCCTGCATGTACCACACCTAGCACTCACTCGCTCGCAACCTCCTCACCCACCGAAACACAATCACAATCACGCCACTCGCACATTTCCGTCATCGCCGCATTCCGCTACCCGTACCACGTCTCTTTTACACACGCCTAATAACGCTTGGCAAAAACCACTCTACGTCCTATACCACTTGACACCACTCGGCTTGGATAAAGTAAGCACCCATCACTATCCCTTTCCGCATCCCAATTTCGCCCGATTTTTTCGCTGGGAATCACAGCCAAAGGAACAACCACTGTCTGATGTTGTGTCCCCTTTGCCCTGTAGCCGTGTGTCTGGTCTGCTCCTCACACCTCCTTTTCGCTCTCACGTAGACTCCAGTTGCCTCTCAGATATCTGCTCATAATCTTTCTTCATCGGCTCACCGCCATCCCTGTCCTATCTTTCTTTCACCTGCGTGTCCTGCCCCTCGAAGAGCTCTCGTAGGGTGGTCTGAACTGTTTCGTGTTATCGTCTCTACGCCGAGCCCTAGACCCGTCGTCATCGATCTGTGAATGTATGCGCCTTCATTTCGTCTGTCTCTACCACATAGCGCGTTTCTCTTTTATTTGCGTTAACGCCTTGGTTGCAGTTCAGAGACCCCCCCCCTTTGCCACGCTTCAATTATCGTTTTTTCCCCGTGTTGCATGCAACGATATTGCCCCTGCTTGCCTGCTGTGCAACTGACAAGCAGATAAACAGTCTGATGCGAATTTCTAACCACAGCTTTTTACTCATCCATAGACTCACGCAAGTCTAGTGAAGCACATCGAAAAAAGAGAGGCTGGACCCTCCTTATACAGTAGAGATACCTACCTATGTCAATCGTCCCATCAATACCTCCTAGTGCTATGGCACCGACGGATCACCCGAAAACTGACCACGACTCTGTCCCCTCCGCGGAGGTATCTGGTCCGGACTCATCCACCTCGCCTCCTGTCACACCACCAACAAAATCTTCTGGCCCCGATGCTGGATCAGCCATTCGCTCTAGCCTTCCGTCTCCACCCCAGTCATCATCGTACAGACTCTCGCGGGCTCCCGATCAACAAAATGATCAGGATCAAAGGGATCAACTGGAACGAGAGCCAACCATTGACAGGATTGCCCGCCGTATATCGCCCTCTGCTGCTGCACCGAGATCTGCACCTTCGTCCAACCCACGATCACACTCCGCATCAGGCCTGCCTGCAAAGACTCACTCGTCCTCGAGCTCGACATCGTCTTCTGCCTCCAGTCACTTTCCCTCGACCCTGACCAACAAACATGTCGCCATGGCAAAGACAAAGACTCTTGGCCATCTAGCCAGAAGCACGTCCTCAGAGGTCGACAATGAAGTTGCAAACGCACTTGCTTCAGGACGCAGCATTGTGAGCAAGACTGACTGGAAAGAAGAAGACGCTGACTATCTCGTCCAGCTGATTGAGCGCCAATTCCCTAAAGGCAACATTATCTGGGATTGGGTTGGTCAACAGATGGCCAACAAAGGCTTCAGTAAAAACCAGTGTCGGTCCAAGTGGAAGCGCATCAGGACCAAGATTCTTCATGGCGGTGATCCCCCGAGCAAGGATAAAGATGCCAAATATAACCTCCGGGATCAGGAACCTGATGAACTGATCGAGGAAGACGATGACGAGTTAGCAGACAACCGCTCTCAACATCAGGATTATGACAGAGGATCGGAGGGACCAGGAAACTCTGATCCATATCGCTCACGCGCCTACGGCTCGTATGGCTCATATGACCGTAGCGAGGGATACCACTATGGAGCGGAGCAGAGAGACGGATATCGATCTCGATCTTCGCCAGCACCAGCGCCACCACCCTCCCATCGATCTTCAATGTCCTACCACCCTGACCGACAAGCTCTCGATCACGGCGTGGTGGAGGAAGATGAACTTTGGTCGGACGATGATCGTGCTCATCATGGGCCTGATGTGAGTACAACGCGATACTCTCAGGACTACCAGCCTCGAGAACGCGCGTTTCAACATCGTCGGCAATCCAGTTCTTATCATGCACGAGATGAGGCAGGGGATGATTCCCTGCGCTCCCTCTCTACCATTGCGGCCACGCCAACGAGTTTTGGAAAAATTGAATGGAAACCAGAGGACAGCGATTTCCTTGTGCACTTGATCGAGACCAAGTTCGCATCCCGTAAAGTGGACTGGGCCTGGGTCTCCAAGCAGATGGAGGGACGTGGCTATGACCGAACCCAATGCAAGTCGCGATGGTGGCGTGTCCAGCATCGACAAAGTCAGTCTGGCCTTGGTGGCAGTATGAGTCAGCCTTCGTCCCGAAACAAACAGCGTCAGAGCATTGACCAGACATCGATTGATATGGATCCTAATGGTGCTGCAAATGGAAGAGATGATAAGAGCGTAATCTCGGATGAGGATATAGTTCAAGGCGCTGATCTGCGCTCATCAAGGCAGGGATCAACAGTTGCACAAGACAATATAAGCAACTCATCTCGCGCTAAGGATTCAGAGCAGCAGAGGCCATCCTCCAATGGCCTTGATGGACTTCGTGATGCCGATAGCAAGGAAAGATTAGACGATGAGGAGAGTCAGGGGGGACAGGAAGAACGAGGAACTTCCCCACGACCGGCCCGAGCTCACGAGCACCAAAAGCATATTGAGTGGAAAGAGGAGGACAGTCAGTACATGTATCGCTTGATTGAGAAGGAGTTTCCGGTTGGAAACGTTGTATGGAGCGTCATTGGAGAAAAGATGCAGAGTCGCGGGTATTCTCAGACGCAGTGCATGTCTAAATGGAGGAGGCATCTCAAAAATAATAAGCTCCCGAATGATAGCAGCAAGGGTGGCGCAAGCATGGACTTTGATGCAGATGCGGAGACTGTCTCGAATGACTCCCGGCCGATAGGATATAGACGTCGCGGACCAGACGATCGAGCCGTGCATAGCGACACCTATGCCGATGGGGCCAAGCGATTCAGACGAGATGGCCTCGAGTCGAGGCCGTATGATAGGAGCCATGATTACAAGACCGTCGATCCCCGTAGTGCACGTCTTGTCGAGATGGAATTTGCCCGTTACTACGACTCCAGCGGCAAGCGAAAGAGGGCCGATGGCGAGGATTCTCAGCCTTCTCAGGATTCTGGATACCCCCACCATCACAAAAGTCACTCTTCGTCACACGGCGAACACCATAGTCACGATAGAGATTCTGGACGCCACCCTCGTGAGTCAGACTCTGGTACTGCATCTAGGCATCGCCGCGACCACAGCCAAAGTGACGATATTGCCATGGCCCCTTCTGCTCAGGACGCGGATATGCCAGACCGACCTGTCTCCTCCGCAGCCTACCGGGATGATGGCCACGGCTCTTCCTCCGCGTATGAACCGGAGGTTCAGCCTAGACGTGGTCACCATGGTGATACTGGTGATTTCGGACAAGATGAAGATGCGGTCGGAGTCGTAGAAGAGGTGGAAGAGCAGACGAAGAGTAGGCGAGAGCCCCGCTCTTCAAGAAGCTATTATGATCAGCCACCATCGGCCAGTGAGCCCCATCGATGGTCGGACGAGAGACGTGGCGGAAATAGCGTCGATTATGGCCTTGCACATCACCATCGCTCATCCTCCGTGTCATCGTCTTATCGCGACCGCTACGACTCAAATCATCCACCCTCAGGAACACATGGTACAAGCGAGCATGTCAGCGAAACTCGTCCATACTCTCAAAGGGAAGAACCAACGATCGACCAAAACAAAGAAGCGCGGCACAGACCTCATGAGCCTGAGCATCGAGGCCGACCAATAGGACGCAGTCCTGACAGAGGCTTCATGGGAACTTCGTCAAGGCCTGATGAACGAGATGATCGTCGCAGGAATGAGCCACCCAGGGATCGCTATGACTACCCATCCGAGGGCCTTGGTGGTGGAGGCAAACACCGTTCGTCTAGACAGAGTCACGACTATAGCAACGACCACGAGTATCACTCCAGTCGCCGTGGCGGCCATTCACATCGTTCACGCCAGGACTATGAGCGCGACTCTGACTACATTGACTATGCGTATGAGGATGACATGGACTGGGCGGCAGGTCGATGGGAGGGTCGCGATATGGCCCGTCTGGCAGCAGCCGTGGAAAGACAAGGCCGGCGCTGGGATGCCCTCCGAGCCCAGATCCGAATTCCGTTGCTTGTTCCGTATGAGGAGATGGAATACGATGTCTATGACGGCACGCGCTTTGACCCTCATCCATCCGTGTATCGGAACCAACATGAAGAACCCAGGAGATCCCGCCACTACTCCGATCGCCCCTCGTCTTCCTCTACCAGCCAGAGTCTCCGCCACTCGTCCTCAACGGCCTCGAGATATGGATCGTCTCGGGGACTGGTGCCATCTTCAGGACTTACGACGATGACTGAAAGAAGGGCACGTGTCCCGTCTGAGACACGCCCTCGATCCGATCACCACGTGCCGCCACAGACATTCTCAGGACTTAGAGAACCTGTGGAGGTGGATCTGACTGTTGACAATCTGGAGAAGGAGCCTTTGAACGCTGAGCCGACGACGGCATACCCCTCCCAGCGATATAAGCGCCTCGTTGATGATGAGGCGGTGGTGGATGTGGTGTCGATCGATGATGACGATGATGATGACGATGAAGTGAGCAGGTCTGATGCTCGCAAGACTGTTGCTACAGAGATGGAAGGGTTGGAAGGAGATAATCATCCGTTGGGACAGGAGCAGGACCTTGAATCAGAAGGCAACAATGACGTGGACTTGCCGTTTACGATCGATGCGATCGGAGACCGATCGGAAGAGGCGGTCCGGTCAGATACGCCTGTCGAGGAGGTTGCAGAGGTCACGGATATGGAGGAGCCCGTTGACGCCGAGTCCGCTGAGGAAACGACGATTTAACTTGACGGTGACATAAAACATCCTCAAGGACATCGCTTTCGCTCCCTCTCTGCGTTTATCTCTCTCATTATTGTCATATTGTAACACTATCGCCCGTTTCATCTGTCTACGCTTTTCTCTCTTCCTATCTCTCTGTCGCTTTTTGATTGTTTTGAACTATTTCGGATTGCACATCCGTCCACCGTCTCTCGAGCCTTTTCTTTTTCAAAAAAAAAAAAAAAAAAAAAAAAAAAAATGGAGACAACGACCAATCACCTCCCTGTAGACTGCCAATAGCTAATAAAAGGAAGGAACGAGAAAAAGAATAGGTCAAGGCGTAACCTTGAAAGAAAGCAAAGTACATGTAACAAGGCGTACATGCTTTTAGAGTTGCATGGTCGTAAATCTTAAATAGCGGGTGCGGATGTGGATTGAGAGCGCGAACATTGCACAGAATTAACGAAAAAAAAAAATGGGTTGAGAGCCCTCTGCAATCCCAGCATTATGCCATTTTTTTTTTGTATGCATCCTAGACATTCTCCATGCCAGGGCTCCTAGACTAGTCGCCCCATGCAATCCATACTCAGTCAGCCGGTCAGCCTGTTTGCCTGTCATCATGTCGTGAAAGTCCGTCGCGAGTACTTTTCCCACTGATCATGCATGAAAAATGCATTTGCAGGATCCCACAAAACAAAGCAAAACACAAACAAAGACGCATAACATGCACCGATAAACAAACGCAAAGCATGCAGACGTTCGGCTTTAAAAATGTCGTCCGTTGTTTCCTCTTTACTATCAAGCCCAACCAACAAGTTCCTTGTCATCAGACACC
>MU616885.1:0-12647 GCA_025201705.1 Dissophora ornata | reverse complement strand
TACTCTGTGTGCAATCCCAAATGAATCACGCCTTCATCGAAACGTTTGACTCCTCCCCCAGGGCGTTACATGTGCTCGGGAAACATGAAATACAGAATACATAAAAGAGAATCGATAACGATCAGAAAACAACCGCCAAGGAAGCAAAATATTTGAAAGATCCAATTGGATACCCAATTTTAGAATTATCAGGTACCGTTGTGGGTGTTACAACATGGAAGGCGACCCCAAGCTTCCCGTATTATTATTATTATTATTATTATTTTTTTTGCAAGGCGCGAGAGGCGCGAGAGGCGCGCGAAAAACCGGTTATTTGCAGAATTGAGTTAGTGAGTTAAACTAGCCCTGCATTGTCTGGCAGAATCCATGCTACGAAGCATACAGAAAGAAAGAAAGAAAAAAAAATAAAAAAAATAAAAAAAGGCGCGCGCGCGTAAACTAGAATACCCCAAGAAAGAAAGGCGTGCAAAAACGACAGAAGGAAATGCATATGCGTATAATACATTTTGTATACCTTGCATTCGGCAGAATCGGAAATCGAAATATATAAAAAAAATTAAAATAAAGAAAAAGCTGATCTGTTGGTAGGATAAGGAAAGTGCCGTCAAAGGTGGAGAGAAAAGAACCAGAAAAGAAAGTAAAGAAAAAGGGAAAGGAAAGAAGCACAAACGTGCATATTGGTGTTCCGCATCAGCAGATCCGGAAAGACAGAATAAATATTTCTCCATCGACCCACCCTGTTCAGTTGGGCTTTTACTTTACATCGACTTGTTGGTAGCTGCGACCGAAAAAAACCAGCAAGGTCAAGGAAAATGGAAAAAAATAAGGGAAAAGCCTAGCTGATTGGAAGGAAAACACAAGGTAAAACCGCAAAAGACAAAGACAGCTGCCAACGGCATGAACATCATATGAAAAGAGCGGGGAAAACCTGAGCTGTAGTCGTTTGTGTCCTTCACTCTTTACTATTCCCGAGTGTGGTAGATCCATGACATATGATAGTTTATTCGCCGTCTCTCTTCAGGAAGGGACTTTGCCACTTGATTGGTTTGAGGAGTGGGGGAAGAGCAACAACGAAAAGAAGGAAAGTTCACAGGTTGCATGCAAACTGTAAGTCCACATGGCCAGTGTGCACGCTCTCTTACGATCGTTGTTCATTGTAATGTGCAGAGAGCGGACCATGCAACCGAAAGGTAGACCCTCTAGATCACTCGCTGCCGTTCTCTCACATTTTGCTCGCTCTTGTTGACGCGCTCTCCATCATCATTGCATTCCTCAAATCGATTAGTCATTTCGCAGTAGTCATATATTATTGTTATTGTATTGGCCTATTTTGTCATAGTTCTTTTTTGATCTGTCGAATGAAAAAGAGCAGATGGGTGAAATAGGAAGCCGTTGGCGGAAAGTGTTGGGATTGTCCCTGGAAGGATGACCAAACCTCCACAGCGATTGGTCGAGAGCAGCAAATAAAGAGAAATTGTCAGGTCTACAGGGCTGTAGAGCTTAGAGCTTTGGTTTACGAAATGACAGAGGATAAAGAGAGCTTTGAGTACCTGTTTACCTGTACCTGCATCCTGCAACCTGCAAGACCTGTGAAGAAAAGGTTAGAAGGCAACAAAGAGGCGCCTGTCTCGTGCGCAAATCTCCACTTCTCACTCTCTCTATCTCTATCTCTGTCAATCTGTCTTGACCCTCGGACTGAGGACCCTGTCAGTTTTGGTTTTCCTCTTTTCAGATGACCTTTTGCGTTTGCCTTGTTTGCCTGGGAGAGCTGAGTCCGATCGCGAAAAAAAAGAGCCTCGTGAAGGTCAGGTACGGGTGAGGGCTTGGTTTTTAGTTTTTTTAGTGTTTTTAGTTTTTTGCGGTGCCACCATGCATAAAAGAACAAATCTACAAGGACTGCTGCCATGTGACAGTGACTGACAACCCGCTCAAAAATGCTCATCATCACTAGTATGATCATCTCCAGCATCATAAAGACTTGGTTTTTTTGTTGTTGTTGTTGTTGTTGTTGTTGTTGTTGTTGTTGTTGTAGTTGTCTTTTTGCACTCGCTGGACATATGTCAGGGACAAAGCGCAGCCCAGAGGATTGGATGGGAACAAAATAGAGCGCGTCATATTTTTAGATCCAATCCAATCTGATCGAAGTAGTCTATATTTACAAGAATTGCATTTCATTTCAGAGAACGCGTCAAGGGCTACTTACCCACACAAAAAAAAAGCCCTGTGTTTTGATTGCCTACCACATGTGCAGGTGTACGTGTTGTTGTTGATGTGTGTGATACGTCTCATGTTTTTTTTTCTGTTGCCGCACAGGGTGGATCCTTGTCTTTGTACCACCGTCTCCTGCTTACTTTGCTTCTTAGTTCCCCTCAATTTTCCCTCAATGGCTTGTAAACAACAAGTCGCTGTTGGCTTAGCCCGGGCGAAGAAGCTACGCGCGACATCTCATTATTTTACATAGTCTAGTAGCAGCGCTCAAGCCGGTAGTCAAGAGTAAATCGTGCCTGTAGTCAATGTAGACAGGGATTCGTCATGTTGATGCTCTTTATTTGTTTCCTTCTTTTTCGCATGCCTACAAACATGTGCCATAATCTCATACCCTGGGGAGAGAGGGGAGAAGGAGAGCACTGACCAGTTTGTTTCTGCCGTCAAGCAAACCCTCTCGGGCCAAGCCAAGCCAAGCCAAGCCAATTATGCAATTCTGAAGAGCAAGCCAAGGCATGGCACAACGCAAAATGAGTGCGACAATGCGCTAGCGGATGAAAATCCGAGACGCTTGCAAGGAGAGCATTCAATGTCAAAAGGGGCAAGTAAAGAAAAGAAATAATAATGATAATACACGCAAAGCACAAGCAAAAGAATAAAAAAAGAAAAAAATAGCAATCGTATTGAGGATCGCATGAAGAGTCATATTACTTTTTCATTTGTCCAAGATCCGAGCACACTGTTTTTATCATCCCGGCATCACACATGCATCCGGGAAGGTTCACGTAATTTGAAATAGAATCAAGAGATTGTCTATCATCATCGGCCCAGGGTTACAGCAATAATCGCAAATAATGAGCCTGTTGTGAACGACCTCAATTGGGGGAAGAAGACAAAAAAACTGGATCGTGGTATATTGATGAAGTGTTATTACACATATACCCATACAAGTGGAAACCATGCAGGATAGAGTGGGGAAGGCTGACACCAATCCCGGATCTGATATACACACGGTAACACCTTACATCCACCCTGAGCTATTCTTGCGACGAGTACAGGGGAGCTGCAAATACCCCGCTCAGGAGCGAAAAGGCGAGAAACGGTCGGGGGACCCGGCTTCGGGCTTTCCTGCAGGGCGGAAATCACTCAGGCCGAGAGTCGGGCTAGGTGGTTTGGTGTTTGGAAGAAGGTAAAAATGCACTGAATGTACCTGTGGATTGTACCTGTTTCTCAGTTGTGTGCAGCTGCATCAGCGACAGTGCTCTGCTCTCCACTCTTTTTCTTCTCAGTGAAGCGGATGTAATGTACATCTGACAATGGACAAAGACAGAAGCGGTATGAATAGAAAAGTCAATACTCGCAATATGTGAGGGACGTGAGGGTGTTTTTTTTTTTTTGGGAAATGCAGCATGTGTTCTCTGTGCTATTCAGTCACTCTTCAAATTCCTGCTTTGCTGCCTTGGCTCCAACGGGCGGATCGCATGGAGCATCGCGCTGGTTCAATGCATATAAATAATTAAATGCACATGTACTGTACCTCAACGCTGTTCATTTGCATGAGCGCGACTTGGGACGAGGACGAGATCGATGCG
Source organism: Dissophora ornata (assembly GCA_025201705.1). Classification (NCBI taxonomy): domain Eukaryota; kingdom Fungi; phylum Mortierellomycota; class Mortierellomycetes; order Mortierellales; family Mortierellaceae; genus Dissophora; species Dissophora ornata. The sequence goes on along the minus strand of MU616885.1, from coordinate 8,850 downwards.
TTGGAGATACGCATATTCGCTCATATGGCTTTGGCCCTGTCTATATTCAGGGCATGCTGTGTGCGTGTGCCCACCGCTCATCATTTGCATCGGGGCTCATCACTACAGCAACGGCCTACACCTCCAGCTACGATCCCCGTTTGGGTGCGCTGCTCAGAGGCCACATCCGTCGGTCGAAATGTCCCATGCGCGTGTCCCGTTGCTCCTCCTCTGTCTCGACATCATCAACCATCCTCCTCATTATCACATCCATTCGCCATCACCTATCTTCTTTCTTCTCCTGTCTCCCTTTCCTTCAAACTTCTTTCCTCTCTCTCTCTTTCCTTCTCTTCTCCTTCTCATCTTTCCTCCTGCCTTGTCTCCCGCCTCTCTTTGTCCGGTTGTTCTTCATCAACTGTCCTCGTCTTCTTCCTTTCTCCCTTTCCTCCTTCTCCTCCCTCTTCTTCCTCCTCCGCACCCTTCGGTCAGTCCATCGCTGCCAGACCAACTCATTCACTCTCATTCGTCCGCCCCCGACCGTCGCCACTGCGTTCATTCACTCATTCCGCCCCCCTCTCTTTCTCTCTTTCGCTCTCTGTCTCTCTCTTTGGCCCCTCGTGTGCAGTTCCCTTTTTCGATTTCTTCTTATTCTTTTGCACTGACCACCGTGTTTCTTCCCTTGACGACCCATTCCCTGATTCCATTCCTTGTTTCTTCGTCCCTTTCCCCATTCCCATTCTTCCCTTTGGCAGCAGTCGACCCCCGGCTCTTTGGTATAGCCCCACTTTCACAGCACATTGATTGACATATTGAGAGCAGAGCAAAGAATCAAAAAATAATCGGCAGAGACGATATCGTTTTACAAACATCAATTGATTTTCGATCCGCTTCGCTTCCCGCACGTTGGGTCGGTTTAAGCTCATTCATTGCTACAATAGAGTCCCATTCATTCCGTATATATTTTGCACGCAACATCCCATATTTCCGTTCTCCATATTCTTCATTATTTCTTCATTATTCTTCATTATCATCCCATATCCACATCCACATACACATCCACACCCGCACTTCACTGCCACCGTTTATTTTCTTTCCGGCCACCGCGTTTTCCGTGTATAAATACATTTTCTTCATTAAATTGGAAATCCGGCAGGAAAAAAAAATAGCGACGTTCGACTGCAAAGACTCCTATTGCTGTCTGTTCTCCTCATGCCCCTGTGCTTCGTCGTGTCGCCAGTCTATTAATTGTCCAGCCCACATCCCTTCTTTGTCCGCCCATCCAACTTTCCTCTCTTCTCCTTCACTCTGCCCCACCGTTTTCTTCAACCATCTACAGCTGCCCCGTCTCTGTGGGTAACCGATCCATCTCTCCTGACAGCCCAGCCAACGAACACAACTCTGTCTCTTGTTCTCCATAGTTCTGTTTTGTTTTTATCCGCCTTTCGTTCTTCTATACAACACACTCTTTGCCTGCTTTGACGCCAGAGTCTCTTTGTTCCTGTTTCAATCCTCTCGCCTTGCCATTGTTTCAGTCGTCCACAACGCGTCGACAACTTCTGCGCGTCAACAAGACAGTCTCGAACGATTGATATTCTACTCCATCCCAGTCGCGTTTCTTTCTTTCTTTCTTTTCCCCTTTCTTTGTTTGTCCCCTGGCCTGGTCGTCCACTTGCCTGACTTTGTCAAGAACCGAGCTGCACTTCGTCGTTTCTGCACAGCGTCAACAATACCCGAGCCATTTCGCCGGGTGAACCATGGCAAGAACTGTGAGTAATCATATGTCGAACATGCCTCGCCCATATCCTGCCGCGAGACCCTTTCATTCTACTGAACAACGCCCCGTCACATGATAATTCTAACCCCTTTGTTCCCATTCGATATGCTTGCATACTATACTATCTCCAGGTTCCAGTTCCTCAACCATCCACAGCCCATTCGCTCTATTAGCCTCCGTCCGCTGCGGCAACAGTCCTTTTTCAACACACGGCATCCAACCCGAGTGGCCATCTGTGTATACTGGACATACACATCATTATTCCCGATCGCTTGATATGACCTCGAGCGACATGAGCGAGTCTGCCAATCCTACTTCAACGTCTCCTTCCATAGTCAACACCCTCAACAGTCTACACAAGTACCCACCCTCAACAATGTCACCTCCTCACTCAGTCCCCTGGATCCCCAGTGAATCCACTACAGATCCTCACATCCACCAAGGATCCCTCAAAATCCCCCATCTTCTCCCTCCATCTGAAATCCCCTCCAGACGGCCCTGGACCAACGTAGAGCAGGAGGCGCTCTACGTTGCAGTGCAACGACAGAATCTCTTTGGCAAGTGGGCCGAGGTTGGAGAGCGCATGGGATTGGACCACTCTCCTCTCGAGATCGAGCAGGAATATATGCGCCTGTATGGTGAGCTTCCAGACTCTGACGACGAAGATTGGTCCAGCCAGCGAAATGCATCCACGCGTTCTCACATGCCAGGGTATGCAACGCCTCCCCTCACCAGCACCTCCTCCTCCACGCTGAGTGCACGATCGTCTCAAGAAACATTCAGCCAGTTTCACCGCTCCTCCCACCCCGCAGCATCGGAGCCATCTCATCGGTCACCGTACAGAAAATATCCAGCTCCTCATCCAAGCATGGATGACTACCACGACGACGAGAACGACGAGTCAAGGATGGATATAGAGCAAGCCTCTCCTGTCTTGCGTCTTCAGAGTGGCAAGAACAGCGCCAGTCGAGGCCGGTCCGATAATGCACTGGGCGAGGTAAAACCTCCTCGAACAGTGCGGGTATGGACGCTGGAGCAGTCGGAACAGCTCAAGAATCTCATCGAGGATTGTTTTCCCGGCGGCTATCGCATCAACTGGGTCTGGGTTGCGTCCCAGATGGGCAATACCTTCACGCGAAAGCAGTGCAAGAACAAATGGGAGATTATGCGGCGCCGAGCTGGAACAGAAGAGGAGATCAGACTGCTGAAGAAGGGTCATGAAGAGTTTGGACCGTCTTGGAGTAAGATCCAAGAAAAGTACCTCCCCGAGCGTTCCCAAGGGGGGATCTCCATCATGTGGAGTCTCTTGCAGACGCGAGAAGCGGAGCAGCAGCAACAACAGCAGCCTGGAAAGAAACAGCCTCTCATGGGCAATACTTCGCCAGGACCCAGTGCGACTGGAGCACCCCCCCGGTCCCCAGTGCGTCCTCGGAAGGAAATGCGGGCTGCAAGCGCTGGTGCGTGTGGTAGCACTCCTCCTCGGGGAACTGGGGGTCCAGTCCGAAAGAGGAGCACAGACCGAGATCGCCCGTACCGGCCGAGACTCCCGACACATCCCATCGAGGGTGAACATGAGGGGCAGCATCATATGCTGTCCGACAGAGATATGGATAGACACCATGTTGACTACTACTCACACAATGACTCGACTTCGAGGGAGGCATCGCTGTCGCCTCACTGGAAACGGGATGGAGCAAGCGCAGGGTCGTCGCCATACTCGTCGATACAGTTCAGGGAGGGAATACCTTCCAAGAGGTTTTCCGTGTCGTCTTCGGAGTCGCTTTCGATGACACCCCTGCATATTGATCATCAACCGAGCCCTCAGTATTTCCAACATCGCCAGCAACATGCAGGCGAGGCAGGTTCTGAGGCATGGTCAGAGCGGAACCGACCCATGACCTGGACTGAGCCCTTGTCACGGCGACTCGAGTACATCATTGACCAGCACTATCCCAACCGCCAAAAGGTCAACTGGCTCAAGGTCTCGGCTCTAATGGGATCAAACCCGATTGTGACAAAGGAGCAATGCAAACGTCGGTGGTATCTCATGACGCAACAAGACCACTTCCGAACTCTAAAGAGCGAGCCGTTGACAGCCCTAGTCAAAGAGGCACCAAACGACATGGTTATGGACATGGATCCATCAATCTCTGAACTGGGCTCGAGGCGCTCTAGCCGTACCGAGTCATCACCCACGAGCCCAACCATGAGCTATTCAGCTTCGGGTATGCCATCTCCATCCTCGCGCAAGCGACCTGCAGAGTATATGCCATGGACAGAGCAAGAAGTCGAGCTGCTAAAGCAAGGTGTGGAGAGATATGGACGGTCATGGGTGGACATCCAAGAACATTACCTGAAGGACCGGTCTGTGGGCTCGATGGCAAGCAAGTGGGACTACGTGCTGCTGAAGATGAGATCTACTTCGAAAACTGTCCCTGGGCATCCGCAGTCTGGAGGCGATCACCACCCACACTCACACCCACATTTATCAGGAGCAGAGTTTTCTGAAGGCGAGATGGAAGACGATGAGATCGTAGCAGTACCTTTCTCACATATGAGCGTGGGCCAAGGCCATCATTGAGAGAAGGATTATAGACCTTTGCCTCGGTATTACTATCACCATTCTTTTTGATTTGTGTTTATTTTATTTGCTTTGCTTCCTGTCATTCTTGTTTATTATCATTTGAGTCTTTGCATATCATTTTTTTATCATGCCAGTTTTCAATGCTGGTCTACACGAGAGCCAAGAAGACGAAAGAAAGTTTCTTTTTTCCAGCTGGCTGGAGAGCTTTATTGGTCTCTACGCTCTCTAAGTCGCTCTCTATGCTAATAACAATAATTAATAAAAAACTTCTTCAAAACTGGTTTAAAAAACTTCCCCTGGACAGAAGAGGACTGCTTATTGCCACGCGAGTGGCTTGATGTTGATTGAGCTGGAAAGACGCATTGGAGTGTCTGCGCTCGAGACAAGCAATCCTTTTGCATCAACACAAGCTTTCAGCATCAGAGGACCACTCACGCAGGACAGACACAGCCACCAAAGCCAAGAGCGGAACAACTAGAATAAAGAATCACAGCAAATGTAGGCGTCGAGATTTTGAATTCAAGGACAGAGTGTTTTTATTGCGCGAGCAAGGAAGGCAACACTAACTTATCTCAACTTGTTGCCTGTCTTTGTCTGTCTTTTGATAACAGGGGTCGCTATTGTCAATTGGTCATGGGTCCTGCTGGAAGCGGCAAGGTGAGGAGGATCAGGGCTGGCTTTATTTTCGGTCGCTGGACTTTTAGAATATACGCTAAGCTTGGTGGTGGCGGCTTTTTGATCGAAAAGATGACTGACAAACAGACCATTGCTCCGTTATCATTTCATTGCCTAGTCCACATACTGCTCCACCATTATGACGCATTGCCAGAACATTGGAAGGGCCGTTCATCTCGTCAACCTGGACCCTGCAGCCGAGAAATTTGAATACGAGCCCTCAATTGGTAATTACTCTTGGCTTTAATGGCTATATTATAGCTTGCTCATCTTACCGCTTTCCGGTTCATTACTAACTTACCTTCGTTCTTGGACAGATATCAAGGATCTGATCTCACTGGAGGATGTCATGGAAGAGCTGCAGTACGGACCTAATGGAGGATTGATATATTGCATGGAGTTTATGATGAACAACATTGATTGGTTAGAGGATGAGGTTGGATCATATACGGACGACTATTTGATCATTGACTGTCCCGGCCAGATTGAGTTGTATACCCACTTCGACATCATGAAGCGGCTGGTTGAGGCGTTGCAACGATTGAACGTTGCCATCTGCGGCGTTTACTTGCTGGAATCTGTAAGCACCTGTATTATTGCTATTACTTGTGTCTTACTGCTAACAGGAGTAGAGGTGAATATATGCTTACCTGCAACCGTCTCCTTTTTTTTTTCCTTGTAGCAATTTGTGGAGGACAAGTCCAAGTTCTTCGCAGGTGTGATGAGTGCGATGAGCGCGATGATCAACCTCGAAATTCCCCATATCAACGTTCTGAGCAAGATGGATCTCCTGCCCAAAATGAAGGCGTCGGAACTGGAACGTTATTACAACCCGGATCCGTTACTGTTGCTTGAGGATGTCAATTCAAAGACAAGCCCCAAATACCATCAACTGAATCAGGCGATCGGACAGCTTGTGGAGGACTTCAACATGGTGGCGTTTTTGCCACTGAATATCAAGGATGAGGACTCTGTCACGGCAATCTTGTCGCATGTGGATAACGCGATTCAGTTTGGGGAGGATCAGGAACCGAAGGAGCCAGAGGAAGAAGCCGAAGCGGATATGGATGACGATTAGCCACAGGGGAAAGAGAAGGAAACACACACAAAAGAATAGGATTGAAACATCGCGAAAATAAACAGCACTTGCATACACTTGTACCATAAACGCATATTTTTTCCTTTTGCTCTACTCTAGCGGTGTGTAACATGGATGATCTATTTACAAAAACGCATGCCAGTTTTCTATTTCTATCTCTCTACGATATCTCTAATCGCTCTCGATCTTCGATCCAAACGTTATCTCCATCTACCTCCATCTTTCTCTGTTACAAACGCATGGGGATCTCTTCGAGTGCGAACTGTTTATCGGTCATATGGTCATTTTTGTGCATCCAAGTGGGCTCATGTATCACAACCAAACGTTGTTGAGAGTCGACAATAGGTTGAAGCTCGTATCCTGTTCGAAGAGCGCCGGTGCTACTGCTCTCTTGGACCTGTTGTTGCTGCAGTTGTCGTTGTTGTTGTTGTTGTGGTTGCTGTAGGTGGTGGTAGTGAGGTGGAGGTGGAGGTGGATGTGGATGTGGATGAGAAGCCATGGACCGTCTGGACCCTCCAAGCTTCACAAACAAAGTCCCACCACCGAACTCTGCCTCATCGTCCGCATCGCCATCCATACTTCCAAACCGGTCCTCCTCCATCCGATCGCCCTTCTTCCTACGATTCTCATCTCGGCCGCTCTGGTTCTCGATCTCATCATCTTCATCCTCGTCATAGTCTTTGATACCAGTCCGATGTCCATAGAGTTTCACATATTCCCCCTCAATCTCTTCATCCGTCCTATGCAGATTCATCATCTCCCTGATCTTGGACCACTGTCCAGCGAGTCGGAACCGTGTTGCTGCCAAGTGCAAGGCTTCGCGCTCAGCCTGCGTCCAGAACTTGGAGTGGACTACGTCAATCCCAGAGTTGGTTGTTGACATGGGAGGATGTCCCTGCTGCTGTTGAAGACGTTCTTCTGTCTGTCCGGTTTGTACACGGCGTAGCAAAGGTGAATGATAAGGAGGTGGGGGACGATTGGGGAGCCCCCACGGGAATACGAAGTCCTTTTGCTGCTGCTGTTGCTGAGCAGATTCTGGATCTCCGGGATTCATGGTTAACGAAGAGGAAGAAGGAGCTGGATATGAGAATACACAAACCAAGGGCGCAACCATGGATGGGATGAAGGAAGGCAAGGCAGCCGAGAGTACTTGAGATGCGGCGGTAGAGTAACTAGTGTGCATCGATGCCGACAGGAACTCTGAGGCGCCTGATCTTGAGATTGAAACCTGGTGCTCTCCTTCTGGCTGTGAGGAAGAAGATGATGGCGATATTGAAGAGGCGGGAGGCGAGTCGATGTATCTATCCGGACGACCCGCCAAGGCTATGGAATCAAACTCATTCGACAACGACTCTGCGGCAGCTCTATGCCGTTCGCGCTCTTGAATTCTCTTCTGGTCCTCGGGGTTCTCTACCTGAGACGGCCCGTCGCCAACACTCGGCAAAGACGGTAGCAGCGAAGCGGCGATCGGGATCTGTGACAATAAGCTATTCGTCAACGCAAACGCATACCTGGAGCCCGGTGCCTCCTTTAATCGACTCAGCACCATCTCCACCTGTCGATGCACCTGCGCCTCGACACTTTTCACCCCCTGGTGCAGATCATACAGGATAGTCTCACGCGCACGGGCCCGGCGACGTCGGAGTCGTTCAGAAAGACGTCGTAGGTTATCCCTGGCGATTTGGGGTGGGAGAGGCATCATCGGGGGAGGGGCGATGGTGCTGGATATGTTTGAAAATGAAAAGGGCGGAGTGAGGGAGGATGAGGATGAGGATGAAGACTGTAGACGAGCGCGTTCCTTTTCGCGGACGGCGACCCATTCGGAATACTGGCTATGGCGTAATGGAGGAGGAAGAGGATCCGTAGGGATTATGGTAGATGACGATGAATAAGGACTCGATGTTGATACAGTAGACGCAGCGCTATCTGTACTTGGTGGTAGGACGTGGTAATGATGATAGTGGTGGTGATGTTGCTGTCGTTGTTGTCTCGCTTGGACCTGCTGTTGGTGGTATACTTCTCGTTGTCGATGAAATTCTTGCTGTACGATCTTCAGCTGGTTGAACTGCTGTTGACTTTGATGGTGTCTCTTCTGGAGCTCGAACCGTAGTTGCTCTTGCTTGGAAATGCTTCTTTGATGGATGTAGACCTTGTTGAGCATTGTTCCTTTGGCATGTCGGTTCGATAGATAGGAGGACATGTAAGAGTCGGGTGGGTGGATAAGGGATGATGTCCCTGCCAGGCTCCTTGACGAGGATGATGACGACTGTATTGGTATTGTTGCCGTAATTGATGTTCTTCGAGATGAGGTGGGGATGGCAATGGCGAGCGGGGTCCGCGGAGGGGGGGCGAGGGTGCGGCGTTCTGGTGGCATCGCTTCACTCTCTCACACACACACACTCTTCTCGTTTTGTTTCTGTGGGGCGATGTGTTTTGTTGTTTGTGTGTTGATCTATTCGACGTAGAGAATAAACATGAAACGAAGCGAACTTTCAGCTGCTGATCAGATGTTGTTTTTCGTATGCCCTGAAAGAACGCCTGATTCTCTGCCAGCCGGGAACCGGTTTACCCTCTTCCCGTCCCACTGCAAGTAGAACCGAACAATAATAAACCGATCCAAGCGTGAGATCACTAACTGCCATCCATTACAGCTGATGGTGATAAATGTCCGGGCCTTAGTTTCAGCTGGATGGATCTCGTTGAATAAGCAATATGCATACACACCTGCCGATCTTTTTT
>MU616884.1:0-34368 GCA_025201705.1 Dissophora ornata | reverse complement strand
GAAAGAAAGGAAAGGAAAGGGCGAGAGCCGGTTGTGTACAATATGAGAGCCTTGTTTATTTTTTTTTTTTTTTTTTTTGGAGAGAATATCTTCTGGCAGTGCGTCTGGCCTATTCTTCATTGGTCCCGGCGCGCTGTTCCCATGCGATGTATGCTGCCGCGGCAGTTGTCGACATATTTTATTATTAATTGCGGTGTTTGTTGTAGACGGCGGGTGCAGACGCTGCCGCACAGGCATGTGGCGAGAGGATAGCGCGGTTGGATGGCGGTCCCGAGGATGTACATGAACAGTACATCTTGTGCGCTGGCTGGGGTCTATAATTATTGCATCCTTGTGGTGGGATGGATGTATTGGATGATCGATGAGAGCGCGTGAGGATAGAGGTGCATGTCTGCATGTACACAGTAGACTACAGCGAATTCAAAACCGTCTGTGTCCTGTTGGCCTTGGGGGAACGAGAACGAAGAGCATAGCGCGACCCATCATCCATCACCCAGGCCCTTCTTTTCCATCCGCAATCCTTCGATCGGGCGATTCTCCACCCTCTCTTCCTCCCTCCCTCCCCGTTGAATGCTGTGTCCTCCTCCTCCTCCTTCTCCTTCTCCTCCTCCTCCTCATTGTGGCCTCTCCTTGTCTCTGTCCCATCTCTCATCAACGACCCTCATCAGTGCACACTTCTTGACTGACAAAGCAACGCACCCTTCCAGCAGAGTCTCTCACTCTTGTTATCTTCACCCTTTTTCTTCCCCCTGAACCCGCTCGCACCTTTTACCCCTGGCTGGCAACCGTTGCTCCACACCGCACGCCTATTCTCGGCCTCGCTCTCGGCCTCGCTCTCGACCTTTTTCCCTCGCATTTTTGCCCGCCGATTTACTTCCTTCGTCTTCGCCTTCCTCCAGTCTTCTTTCCTTTTTTTCTTCACAACCAACTCCAGCCATAACCCCTGCACTCAGTCTCATGGTCGTAGCAAAAGACAGTTCTTCAAAGTCGCTGTAGAAGTCGCTCTGTTCAACATATCACCAATATCCAGCCCATGCCAATGGATCGGCCATGTAGGTGTCTCTTCCTGCAGCCTCAGTTGCACCACGTACAGCACAACCGCATCGATGGATCCAAAGCAATGCCTCGCCACGGCTGCTCTTTCTAACATTTCCTGTCAACGCGCTTGTAGTTTTGCAGCAGGATCCGCCAACGCAGGCAGTCCATACTGGTGTGGTCAGCTTTATTGTCCTGGTACGTGCACTCACCAACATTTCACCCACCATTCCACTGTCAACCATGGTTGCCTCTTGCTGGATACATCATCGACTATCATTCCTCCCTCCACCCCAACCTCGCCAACCCAACTTCTCTCCGCGCTGCCATACATGTTTCCAGACCCCTTATACATTTTCTATTTTTTAATGCACTTTCTCTTATTCCGACTTCTTCTCTGGAACTGTTTTCGATCCCTTGCCCCCCTGCATGCTGTGCTGCTCGCGCGGCTATCCAAACCGATCGACCTACGCTAATAGTCCATACTATCCTTCGTCCCCTACGCTCACATTCGTTGTTTCTTATCCCTTCCTCTTTTGCGGTCGCACCACATCGGTCTAGATCTTCATTATTGCTCGAGTGCTCACAACGCGCGGTTTTGCGGCTTTCAAGCCTGGATTCAACACAAGGGCCATTGTCACCTGGTTCGCTTGTGTATCCCTGACCCTGATGGCCATCTACACTGCAATGCTCGCTCGGGTACTATACAAAGAATCTATGGCGGGCATATACATAGCCCCCAGTGCTCCCGTAGATATAGCTGTACCATCAGCACCGAGTCCTTTCACCTTCCCTTTTAATGTCTCGTTCCGGGACATGGCCCAGAACCCAACGTGGGACATCGCGGCTATGCCCCAACCCTCTGGCGCGAACACGTACTACTACGTCCTGTCCATGAAGCCCATCGCGCTCTACTCCCAGGCTGATCAGCACTTCTTGTTCGTGCTAGGGCTTGTGCTCAGACTCTCACAATGTGGTTTGATGGCCTGCCTGCTGTTGCTGAACACATACTGGTGTCGTCATGTAGAGGTCTTGGTTGACGAGGGCGATTTTATGTCAAGGGCTGAGATGTATTACTACTACATCATTGCTGCACTTGCGCTTGTCCTGCCGATCATCGCCATACTAGGAGTCGGCTACGGACTGCATGACTGGACTAGAGCTTCACGTATATCAGACCTGTGTCTGCTGTTGTTTGGTTTGGCCATCATTGTCGGCTACATTCTGACATGCAGACGATTACGATCCCTCGAGCGAGACTCAAGAAACGTCAACGGAGACGACACCTCCACGACGCTTCAACTGTCTTACTATATCTACTGTGTCTACTGGCTCATTGGTAGTATGTTTGCCATTCTCATTCTTGGAGTCCTCTATGAGTTTACGTTGGTCTCTCCAGAAAAGAACCCTGTTTTGGCACAGGCGGTCAACGATCTGCATGGCGCGCTCTGGAGCACAGTCCTCATTATGGTCTACCCCGCCGCAATGTTTCTGCTCTATCCCTCGGTTGACGTCCTGACAAAACCCGAAAACGATCCAGGCTCAAGGTTCCAAAAGCGCGTCCGAAGAACTGTCAAGGATGCGAAGCGTATTCGCGATAGTATGTATCTAGAGAGCGACTCCATGCATGGGGTCGATAACGGCCACCCTTCTAGCCTCCATGGCCTCACGGTCCATACCGGCCTCGCGCATCCCTTGGATAGCGGTCAGCCTCAAACGCCGCAACCCCAGCGGTACAGCTACTATGAGCCTATGCGCAGAGAGCGTATGGGATCCATTACGGCAATGGTTAACGAGATGCAGCTGATTGCAGAGGAGGATGGTGGGAGCAGCTCCATGGAGATTGTTCGGAGACCCGGGGCCTTGCCCAGTCCAAGCAACTCCCCAGTTAACACAAAGAGCAAGTCATATATCGAAAAAGCGCGAGGTCAAACGAAGGATGAAAACAAGGCAGTCGATGCTGCTGAAGCCAACTCTAAGCTGAAGGTCGCCGACTCTAGACGGAATTCTGGCAGTCCCAGCAATTATTACGAGGATGTCAAGGATGTGGAGGTTATGAAAAGGTGGTTGGCTCAGCACGGAGACTTGGATCGGGCAGGTATTATTGCCGGACTAGAACAAACCATCCTTCCTGATGAGCGCACCTGGAACGACAACATGACAGCGCCAAATGTAACGACCTCAGCGCCAATAACGGATGATCTCACGACCTTTGTCCAGGCCAATCCTGAACAACCGGCTTTGACCCCCTCAACGACCCATTCCAAAAACACCATTGTAACGGCCAAAGCAACAACAGCGACACCCAAACCCGCTGTGGCGCCGCTAACAGGTATCCTTAAGACAAGGAATAGCACTCAAGCTCCGTTGGAACAGACAGGCGGTGTCATACCCTCACTTGGTCGAGCAGGAATGGTGCCGCCTAATTCCCCTACACCGGCCATCAGAGCTCGCACAAGTTCCATTACGGGCGCGCAACTTACGATTGGACCAAGGAGAAGTAATGAATACGCGCAGGTGAAGCGGAGGGCGTCGAATTCCTCTAGTACCTCTAAACCCATTCTCCAATCGCCCGCATCAACCCCAAACTTGACGACGACAGATGAACCTTTGCTGTCGCCTACATCTCAGCAACGGCGATCCAATGTGACTGCGCGAGTCGATGCAGGAGCTTTAGCATTCGCAGCACAGCAACAACAGCGGTCTTCAAAGCCACGACCATCCATGGAGACGGACTACTTTGGATTGAGGAAGTCATCGTTCGATGGAGCGACACCCACGACGCCTCCACCACTGCCATACGAACCTCAGGCTCAGGGAATCCAGCCGTTAGAGTTGAACATGACACCTACGATGACAGGGTTTCTGATGGCAGACCCGTATCCGTCTGCGGGCACACGATATCTGGATGGCGATGCAGATCAGGATCCAGTCCCTGCCGGCTCGTCCTTGGATCCGCAAGACGAAGGGAGCGATTTGTTAAACAGGAGAGCTGCGAGCTCAAAGAAGTACAAAGCTCCACCACCGCCTATCCCAACAGAGGCGGCGAACGCCAAGAGCACTGGACGTCTCGGTTCAAGCATGCCGACGACCCCAACGACCCCAACGACACCGCCAGGAGTGCGACCAAGACGCTCTGTTGACACTGTGGTGGACCCACAGTTCCTAGAGATGGCGAATCGGATGTACAAGGACCACATCGTTCCTGCGCATATCATTATGAATGCCTCCGCTACCATGCCTCCTTCGCAAGCGCCGACAGCAGCTTCAACATCCGCAGCGCCCCTGGCATCTCCCACAGCACTTTCAGAGGCGAGTAAATTTATGATCCGACCTCTTGTCACGCTACTTTGATATTTTCTTTCTCGCAGATGACTAACCGTTGTAAGTTCTTGTATATCGCCAGGCTACTCCTGCCACTGCATTGGTGAGCAGGCCTATGGCACCGCCCGCGGTAGCTTCCTTTTCGCCCATCCGCAGCAGCCTTGAGCCATCCTCAGCACCATCACCGCGCCAGCCGCAGCCCCAGCACCAACAAGAGCCAGGGTCGCCGCTACAGCGTGTTGTGTCGCCTCCTGCTAAAAGCCCTTACAGAGTCCGTGAGTCTTTCGAGTCAAGGATTGCTCAAGGCGGTCCATCGACTGGTGAACCGTTTCCTCCAGGTCAGGGTCCTGCCACGCCTCCTTCACCTGCATCAACAGCGTCTCCTACGATCGCATCAGCCACAACGTTGCCTCGACCATTGACTTCCGCTTGGTACGAGACAAAGACCAACTTTGCGTCGACCAATGATGTTCTAAACCACTATAACGCGGTGATGCGAGGTGGAAGTTACCATAAGCAGCAGCAGGTCCAGCAGCAGGTCCAGCAGCAGCAACAACAACAGGTCCAGCAGCAGCAACATGCTCAGCAGCATCAACAACCTCAACAACCTCAACAACCTCAACAGCAGCAGCAGCAGCAGGCGCCGATTCCGGGGACAAACAACCAACCCTATTACCGCGAGAGCGCAATTGGCCCTCTTGACGACGTGTCTCTGGCAAGTCGCGCGCACAATCAGCAATTGCTCTCTCCTCATCCTGCTCAAACACCTTCTCCCCAGCGGCAACAGCAGCAACATTCACAGGAACGCATAGGATCTGTAGACAGCTTCGGTGTCGTCAGGCGACGTCCATCCACTGGAAAAGACAATGTTGGTCGAGGCACTGCTACCAGTCAAGAGACCCAGGATGATGGCCAGCATCAACAGCATCAACAGCATCAGCAACAGTCCCCACAGCAGCAAGGACATCGACTTGATCGTCATTCGTTCATGATGCCGTCAGAGTCCCTCTCAACTTATACCGCGTGGACAGGCGAGCTCTCAGACGTGACCAACACTTCGGGCGAGGTCTCTGTGGGTGCCTTTGGGGACCGCAAACATGCTATCTCACAACAGTTGCAACACCAGCACCGACGTAAAAGTGGAGAGAAGATCAGCAACTCTTCACAATCGTCTTCCTCGCAGATCGTAGTGCATCTCAGCGGGGATGAGAACGATGGTAGTAAAGAAGCCCGGAAGAGTCAGGCCAGCGCTTATTCGATGGGTTCGTCTTTTGGAGCCGGCTCGTCCTCCAGGCAGTCTGCAGGAGCATACTCGAATTACTCGAATAACTCTGGCTATGGATCTGGGTCGATTATTATATCGGCAGCTCTGTCATCCGTTGGGCCCCCTACTGGTAGCAATAACAGCGGCGGTTCGTCTCCCGGATCTTCTTCTCAAAAGCACCACAATGGGCCGATCAAGAAGAGAGCAAGCCATAACCGTAGCAACTCTGAAAGTGGTCACGCAAGTCTGACTGGAAGCACCGGAAGCGGAAGTGCCAGCGGAATTGGAAGCGGAGGCGGAGGCACTGTCAAGGAAACTCCGGCGGCAGCGACTTCGAGGATGAACAGCATGCGGCTCAGTGCGTTTGGACCAGGAGAGGATGATGTTGATATTCCGGAGCCTAGTTACGGACGTGCCAGTCGACGGGGAAGCATGAATCAACGTTCTGAGGAAGGATCAGTATCAACACCAGGGAGAGCGAGTAACGAGTTTTACCCCGAGGATGCAGATCCCTCGGTGTCACAGGAGCTAGAGCGTAAGATCCAGCAAGAGTGGGTAAGCCGTCGCGCGGCTGTGAAGAAGGATTCTCAGAGTCGATTGGAGCAGCTTAACAAACAGCAGCAAGGTGCCAACGAACAGGAGCGACTACTGCAAGAGCAGCAGCAGCAGCAGCAGCAGCAACAACAACAAAGAGGGCGCCAGCAGCGGTTTCTCCAGCCTCAAAACGAAGGACACCGGCAGCAGCAAACTCCGGAGAATGCACCTGAGGAGCCCTACACCTTGAACAGCGTCTACTTCAAGTCCACGGCCGAACTCGTACAGCTTGAGGCCCTATCTTCAAGTACGCCGGAGTATGCTGCCTCTGCTACCCCTGTTATTTATCCGTTTACGAGAGCCGGTTCGACTAGCATATCCACGCCATCGTCCTCGACGGCGATAGCAGCAGTAACAGCAGAGCCCCCATCGCCCTCCCCGAACGCCAGCTTTATACCCCCGTCTCCAGGTCTAACTACACGGCCGTATGAGTCCAACATGGCGTCTCAGTCATATTCAATGCGCACGGCTGCGGGACAGTCACCACAACAGCAACAACAAGGTGACCATGATGGCAGAGATGAAGAGGAGCCGAACCCTTTGATCTTACCCTCATCATCCTATGCGCTCCATCGTCAAAACAGGATGCAAAACCAGAACCAGAACCAGAACCAGGGCCAGGGCCAGAGCCAGCAGCTGCAACAGCCTCCAACACTTCTTCATTACGACTCTGTGGATTCAATCGCCACAGTACGTGCACATCATTACTACCCATCCTCATCGCCACCGTCCCCAGGACCAGGGCCATCCCGCTCGACACCGACGCCTACGCCTTCGTCGCCTTCATCTCCGTCTCCCATGTCTCAACGGCCATTGTATGCACAAACCCATCAAACGCAACAACATCAACATCAATTTTATCAGCAGCAGCAGCCGCAATCCCCTGGTGCGTCGATCACGGTCGTGGGCCCTTCGCAATACAGGGTGATTCTTGACGGCGTGGTGGATAAAAGATCCGTTGCTGATGGAAGTGAAGGATCGGTGGCGTCAGCGAATAGCAGTTTGAGTCCGGTTCAGAGAACAAGTAGTCGGTTGACGAATCTGACGGGTGCCGAGTCCGAATATCAGTGGGAGAGTGCAGAGCTGGACCAACAGCGGTGGGAGATGTTGGGGCCGCCCCCCAGAAACAATCGAGGCTGAAAAAATAAGAAGTCGACCCAAATCTGATAGCCCACCTCTTCAGTATACCAACCACTGAGCTCATTCTTCATCGTTCGTTCATAGTTGTTCCCAACCTGTTTTTCGCATTATTTATTTATGTTACTTATTATTAACGCCTAATATCCCGCTGACATCTTCAGCACACTCAGTTCCGCTAACGAAATATATGGAAAACTAATGTCAATAATAATCATTACCATTCTCCTAACGTCGATCAAGTTGATATGGCAACATTCTCATTGAAAATATTGACTGTTTGTGCCTTGGCTGCTGTAAGCATATCAGTAAGAAGACCTGGTCCTTTGTTTTCAGACATGTGGTCAACCAGCACCTGAAGCTGCTTCAGTGAAACGTCGGTGTAACCGAGATCCACTCCTTACAGAATTATCAGTACCTTGACTACCGTCATTCAGTCCCTGGGTTGGGGCTATAACCCTGACACTGAGAGCTTAGAACCTACTCCATCGAGTAGCTAGTCAGGCATAACATTCCAGGCATTTGCGTTAGCATTAGGACAAGAGACAGGCACCGGAACGGGTGAGAGCCATCAGAACTCACGTAGCGGTAAGTAGGAGGATAATTTATTTTTTTTCAAAAGCATCGATTAGTAAATTTTAGCTTTCGACGCCTTCCATCTGATCCTGGCTTTCAGCTGCGGATAACTCTCGTCGTCATCTGGCTCTGGAGAGACAATTAAGAGCAGTAACGGCAACTCGGATTCATTGTCCAGCATATGGTCGGCCAGCACCTTGTACTGCTCTATCGAAAAGTTGGTGTTTCTAATATCTAGTTCCTGCAATGTCGTAAAATCGAATGCCTTAATCAAGGTCACCCAGTCCTCAGGCTGCAGTTGGATACGCATAAAAACGATTCGCCTTAGCGGCTCCCATGTGTGTTCCGAAGGAGAAGTCGAAGGTGTGTTGACTTTGTTTAGCCACAGTAAGCTCGATGGCAGGGAAATACAGGGAGGCCGAGGGGGAGTAGAAATCATGGATACCATCCATGAAATGCCAGCAGAAATCTTGCAAACGTTGTCTCCTTCCAGCTCGAATTCTTCCAGAACCGGCAGGTGGTCTCTAGTTGGAATCGAGGTCGCAATACCCGTGATCCACTGGTCAGGCGAGTCGCCACCTATCTTCAGCGCGCTCAGTCTCTTCCCATATCGAGCGAGCAGTCGCTTTAGCTTCTCCATCTCCCGTTCGTGATGCAGGTTCGTGATGGAAAGATAGAGCCGTTCCAAGTCAAGTGAACGCTCTATCACCCGGTCCATACAATGCATGCCAATAGTTGTCAATAGCCATGGGTCCAGGGTCAGTTTTGTGATCTTCGAGCCTTTGTTCTTGGTAGATTCATCCAATTGAGTCGCGAGATCGTCAGTAAACAAGTCGCTTGTTATCAGCTTGTTGAAGTAGCAACCATACTGGCGGAATAGAACTGGAAGTGGACCCTCGTTTCTAATGTAATACTTCATGCGCATCTCGATGTCACCAGATATGATGGGCACAGGAGCACCATCTGTAAAGCCAACGCACATAGTGATGTAATGTTGTTGACCTCTCATGTACTCGCGAGACCACGACTTAATACGAAACACGAGTGTGCTTGTTCTATGTGGGTTACTCTCCAAATACAAGCTCTTTCCCACAGATGCGACCTCCTCCACGGAGAATCCCAACCGATCAGGGTGGCAGGTACCCTCGATCTCCCAGAGCCTCGGGTTCGACTGCAGAAGTTCTTCCAAAGGGAGCTCGTGGATTTCCATAAGGTTGGTGGTCGAGAGCTTTGTAAGATAGCCCTTTCGAAGCAACGTGTATCCCGCAAGTACAAGACTGTCGCAATTGCTGGCTAATAACATATCCACGACCTCGACTTTGCCTAAAGAGAATTCCACGTTGACTAAGGAGTAATTGTCCCATAGAGTCATGTTCTTGAGATCTGGGGACGCGGCTGCCTGACTTATGAGGTCTTCGAAGTCCGTATTGACGTCTTCAACAAGAGCCTCCACCTTAATTAAGGCGGGACATTGTCGGATAATTCTCGTCAAATGGACTGCTGGCGTTATTGAATTGATCTTCAAGGTCTGAAGCTGCGGAGACATCCTTATGGAGGAACTGCTGATATGCTGGAAAAAGTTCTTGAAATCATGGAGCTCTAATGACAAGATCTGTCCTTCAGACAATAGTTCCAGGAGAGGGTTATATCGGGAACCTTTGTGGATGACATCCAATGTCGGTTCCTTGATAAGACGTCCGGACACGTGCAGACTGGTGATATTTGCCTTCGAAATAACTGCAGCTAATAAACGGAGATCCTCTTTGGTCACCTTCCAAGACAGATTGATCTGCAGCTTTCGAATCCTTCGTGCCTTAGTCAGAGCTTTGCAGAACTGCTTCCCCAGAGTGCTAGTTGATAAATTGACAAAGGCTTCAGCCAAATCTTCATAAAGCCTCCCGTTGCTGGCTTCGACAATATCCTTGAAGAGCTGCATCTTTGACGGTCGGTAGTCCTCGCGATAATGATCGATGCAAACCCACTTGACATGTCCCTCCACTGTAATTCGATAGAGATTGCCAAGGACACGGCCTTTATCACGGCTGGTCAAGAACGTCTCGAGTTGCCTCAGATCGGCTCCTTCTAGGACGTCCGACTTCTCCAAATCGAACTTCCCAGGTCCTGGGGATACGCCCTCCTTGGCATTGTTTAGTAAATTCTCGCCATAGTTGACCGCCCCGTCCACCACAAATTCTACCCCACTTTTCACTTTGCTGATATATTTCTCGATGGCATCGATTCCTTCGCAAAGCTTGAGGTGGGCCAATGCTGGTGCCGCGACACTAGTCGCAGCTACGCCAAATTTGAGTATCTTCATGACCGTCAACACATAGTTTCCGTATCTCTCGAAGAACTTATCAGGCTGGTCTATGTCGTAGCCTTCGTGCTTTGCCAAATGGATCTCATGTGGGATGACGCTCCCTACGGTCATGGTGTGGGCGCCACACTCACAGAGGAAGAATAGCTGGAACTTCATGGCGAACAGACTGACGAGTTTGCCTATATGGTGTTTCTGCTTCGGAAGTACGATGAACCGCCGTGGGATAGGATACTCGTGGAGTTCGCGGGATTGCGTTATGGCAGCCTGGACGCGCTTCTGAACAACTGCAAGCTGATTGAGAATCTGGTTTTGTGTATCCAGTAAGAGGATTTGGATTGTCTTATCCAGTAACATGTCAGATTCCATCGAGCCGAAACGTTCCATCATAATATTCCTGATATTCGATGCCTGAATTGGGTGTCCAGATGCGGATGCAGCGATGTACGAGCTGAACAACTGGTTGTATTGTTGTAGAGACTGATTTGTATCATCAGGCTTGCTTGAACCTGTAGTATGGATGACGAGACTCTCTTCTGTAGTATTCGTCGTTGCTGAAGACAGGTTGGCTAGCATCTCCTGCAGCTGCAAAGCCACGGCGGCAGTAACCTTTGTCGATTGACCGTTGTTTTCTGAGACGGTATCCGGCAACTCATGCACGGCGCTCAAAGATTCATGAGGAGTTCCGGAAGATACACTGACAACGTCAGAGGGTCGCACATCCATGTTTGACCCCTCTGTCATATAGAACGACGCATTTGAGATGAGCTGGGAGGAACCCGATGTTTTGATCGGGGAACGAGAGCCACCGCCAGACAGTCCTTGGGCTGTTCCTGAAGACGTAGCAGCGGCACTCGATGGTCGAGAGACAACATCTGTCAACTCGGAGATGCCATTTAATGATTCATGGAGGTCGTTCAGGACTGATGTCGTCGATGACCACGAGTTAGCTTCTTGTGTTAGGAGAGCGACCCCGCAAACAGTATCGGGAGAAAAGATGATGCCTGGTGAAGATGAAGTGTCTTGACCTGCAACGACAATGTCCTGAATAGAACTCTTTGATATTGCGTTGAACACGACGCCTGGTGAAGATGAAGTGTCATTGTGTGCGGCAATGACTTCTTGAATAGGGCTCCTCGGAGGTGTGTCAAATGGGACATCCTTCGAAACTATGTCGAGCACGACGCCTGGGTCGTACTTGATTCTCTTTGGGTCAAGGCTGCCACGGAAGCATGAAGAAATCTGAAGGTCAGTATCCAATTCCTTGATTATTACGATACTGTCATTCTCATTTCATTATACATTCTGTATTGTTGAGGGTGATTCACGGCCACAAGCTAGAGACTTACTGCCGAAGCCCGTCGTCAATCAGGAACGGCACCATGTTGCTCCCTTGCATGAGATATTTGGCGTCCTCAAATGCCAGCTGGATGTCTTTCCACAGAACAAGATGACTCCCAGTCCCGATATCGAATCGTGCAGGGATGCCAATTGTGTGGTGGACTGATTGCGCTCGAACGAGCTGGAAGAGCTGCTCGCCTTCGAATTCGATGGGTTTGGTCATGGTTTGTGGTCGTTACTGGAAGGTGAAGAAGGGAAGAGAAGAAGAGAAGAGAAGAAGAGAGAGGTCTTAAGATCTAAGGTACCATGGCCAAATGAAAGGACCTTCACGAAACAGAGGATGCGGGACAATAAGGGGAAATTGTCGAGGGAGGGGCGCGTTGTGCAACATAGAACCGCATATTAGATGTTCCCCTCCTGTGGCCAATTGCCTTCGATTTTTCCCGATAGGACCTCTTTTCCATGTTTCATCGCAATATCAGGCAAACTGGGGTGCCTCCGACACAGCGGACTTCAGGCACATTGTCTTTGAAAGAGTCCTCCGCGGGTTTTGCTCTCTAACAATTCGACTGCCTTGCGAACGCGTAGCCTCAAACCCTCATGCTCGGAGAAACAATGTCTCTGCGAACCAAGGAGTAGTTGCTTGTGATGATTTCTATAATCTTTTCCTTGCCCAGATAGAATACTTTGTCCATAGCATACCCCGCTTTCTATATTTTACTTTTACAGTAGTATATATTCCTTAGTCGTTGTCGTCTAGTCAGGGAGTCATTACTCTGCCTGGTGGTAGTAAAGTTGTTTGTCTTTAGTCAAACTGTTGCAGTCACTTTTCGCCTAACCCCCATGTCCCCACTCCAACAAACGTCATCGGGTAACAGATATTGAGGTCGAAGGGAAGAGAGAGGCCGCTCCCCTGATCAAAATGAAGATATATGACATGTCCATGTCCGATTCGAATCGAGGCAGGATTATTTCGACAAGAAATTGGACTTCATCCCATTCCATCACAATTCGCTGTAGGTCCTCAGATCTTTTGCCATCCTTGTCCACAATGTGCTCTGTATAAGCCCAATTTTAAAGAGATGATGGCCTCCTTGAGTCTGAGAAGTCCTCGAGGTATATGTGTCGTCATACAGTCCAACGCCATCATCAATGGAGTGATATTAAGCGTTAGGGTGTTCCCGCTCTCAGTGTTGCGAGAGCCCTTGGAGCCGCCGAATGATTTACAAGAACCAAAGTATGAACACTAGTCGCTCAATGGCTTCCACGCCAGGTTTCTTGGAGAAGTAAAGAACGTCTTGAGAACTCAGACCATTGGTCTCTTGGCTTCTGCAATCTTCTCGACTTGCGACGCTGTAGTTATTGGAAGATTAGGGACGCTAATTAGCCAGGACATGACTCAGAGACGAGTTTAATGTAATTGCTTCTCAAGTCCATGTACCGCAAAACAGCAAGAGCCAGCGACACCGACATAACCAAAATCAGGGCCCCGCAGGCTTCCCAGACACCGACGCGGGTGTTCAGCCCCATAGTTGGTCATACAAAGGAAAGCGTGAGGAACTGAGGACGATTGTTGCGCCACCAATTCTATTCCTACCAGCATGAGACACTTGCGGCTCCGTAGACTGTGCATTTGTTCAGACCTGTCAACCCCATGCATGCACTGTCCGAGGGCATCAACTCAAGAGAAACCCCGGTAATGTATTGCATGGCATGATGTGTGAAGCTAGTGAGCCCAACTGGCCTGGGGACCTTGCTTTAGATGGGTCTCGGGCCAGAACTGGGTTAAAACTTAATTGTACGATAGGTGTTGATGTACATTCGTGAATGTACATTCATGTTCAGCGCGCAAAGACCTCCATGAGACGAAAGGCGGTGCTTGTGCCCTGTCCAATCGGGACAAGATTGTCCATTTCGCACAGGTTGAGGCATCTACTTTTGTTTTGTTTATTTTCAACACGCACGAATTACAAAAAATGACTGGATGGTGGAGAGCTTGCGGAATGGAGAGCCCTCCTCTGACCCCCACACAAGCAAAGCACTCGATGCGCGCCCTGGAGACACAGAGGAAACAGTGGTGGCAAAAGCATGCTAGTAGTTAAGGAGAGAGAGACACGAGAGCATTTGTCAAGATTGCAAAAGCAAGGAATTGACACACTTTCGAGTGCGGCGTGAGTTTTGGAGGAGGGGTCGCATTGAGAGATAGTCTACATGGAGAAGAAGGACAAAAAAGTTCTTGACGTCCCCGATGCAACTGGATATTGGAAAGAGAAACACTACAGCCCACAATTCAAGAACAAGATAAAAGGACGAAAAAGTTAACACCCAACAGGCGTCCATTGTTTACTTTTAACAAACCACTTGGGCTGAGCGATGAACAATGATGGAACGTGTTCAGGATAATGGCCCTATGCAGCATCAGAGAGAGAGGGAGAGAGAAAGACTACAGATGAGGGCGTCCTCTGTGATGCATGGGCAAACATATGTCAATCAACTAATGTAGCCCGATGACAGCAACAGCAACGCCCTCAACAAAAAAAAAAAAAAAAAAAAGCCTTGCTTGGCCTATGGATGAATCCCTTCAGTCCGACTCTTGGCATCGCTCGTAGGCTCGCTCATCATCATCGTCATCTCCGCCATCATCACAGAGTGGTGCCGATCGATGACGGGCCGCGGTATTGCATATTGAGGCCAGCGACGCATTCCAGTCAAGTTTACACGCCGCAATACTACATCACTAGGACAATAATTAAATTTGCGCGAGCAGAGCTTTGTGTGGCGATTGCGTTTTGTTTGCTCTCAGCCCAGTTCGTTTTTCTACTTTCTCATTTCTCATCTCTTCTGTCTCTTCTGCACTATCTCTTCTGTGCACCATTTCTTCTGTACACCATTTCTTCTGTACACCATTTCTTTATTCATTTGCCCATTTGCTCATTTATCTACTTTGTGTGTGTGTGCGTCCTCGGCTCACCAGCTTTGATTGCTTGCTAGGCTAGTTCTACTTTTCCTCTTCGCTCCCTTTCTCTCCTCTCTTTCGTGCACTCATCGCTCCTCATTCCGTTTCCTCATTCACGTTCTTTGATCTCTTCATTCCTCTTTCACTCCTATTCTCCGGGACAGAAAGTGGATCTTGAATAATACAAAAAAAAAAACGTTTTATATGAAAGAAGCAGTGACAGGGAACGATCTTTTCACATTTTTAATCCCCACGTCGTGTTCAAGCGCGACTTCAGGGCACCAGTAAACCGCGCTTCAGAATACAACGCAGATCATGGCAACTAAACCCCCTGCAACGACGACGACGACAATTCGTCTCGTCACAACAACAACTGTTCCAAAAACCACCACTGTTCCGACCACGCACACAGTAACCCTGACAACAACTGCACTGCCTCACACAACGACGACCACGGCGGCTGCAATTCCCCCAACATCCTCCTCCTCAACTTTCCACACCACGTTAAAGGCCACGACTACAACACAGCCCGTCAGCAACACAACTCAGGCAGCAAGTAATAGTAGTGATGGTGGAGGTATGAGTGGTGGTGCAGTTGCGGGGATGGTTGTTGGTGTGATCATGATCCTTGTCGGCTCCGTCGTTGGTGGATTCTTGCTGTTGAAGCAACGCCGCAAACGAATGATGCTTGTTGGCCGGAAGGCAAGGGGCTATAACGGATATCCAGAGCCGGATTTAAACAGACCGCCCATGGCTGCCTACAGACAAGAGGGCCGACCCTCCAGTGGCCACGGAAGCAGTGGGTATGGCGTGCTGCCACCCGCAGGCAGGAGCATGGCTGGCGAGAGCGGATTTTACGACGACAGGAGCTATCACGCTGCGGCGGCGGGACTGGGAGGTGCTAGAATTACATCCACCTATGGTGGTGGTCACGGCGTCGCTGGTGGATCTGGAGAGTCCTACACACAACTCAGCAACGGCAAGTTCGTCGCGACCGGACGTCGAGATGGGGATATGATGCCAATCCAAACATCTTACCATACTCCCGAGGCTGAAGGAGACAGCCCACGGGGGAGCATGGTGCTCGATTCTTATGAAATGGAACGTGAGCGAGAGCTTGACTTGCAGCAGCAGGAACGCATGTTGAGCTTGTCTGGAGGAGAGCCCGTTCATGTAGCCGGGTATGCACTTGACCAGCCACATTACCCCTCCTTCCCTACGCCACTTCCGTCATCCCCGACCTCGTCTAGGTCTCCAACATCCCCGACCTCGTCTAGATCTCCAACATCCCCGCTCGGTCCAAACCCACTACGGCAGCCTATGCCAGGGTATAACCACAATATGAGCCTTGCATCCCCGCAACCTAATGCATACTACCAACAGCAACAACATTATGGCCCTCGCGGCGGATACTATCAATCGCAGCCGATTTCTGTTAGAGGATATCCACAGTATCCTCAAGTATTGCGTCCCCAGTCGCAATACTACGTTCCTTCGCAGCAACAGCAGCAGTTTTATCCCCCTCCCCCAAGGTCGGCCTCGCCTTCTGGCAGTAGAATGAATATTATGCCTATGAGACAGGCGTCGCCCTCGCAATATCAACCTCCACCAGGCGCAGCCGATCGATCTTCGTCCACGGCATTATCTAGGGATGATGTCGACAAAGGTGAGCAGGAACGTCTCCCCGGTCTGTCCAGCGAGAAGCAAGAGTTTGAGGAGGCCCAACAACCTCAACATCCCGACACAAACATGTCCAACTTGTCGCAAGAATCAAGATCCGATTCCCCTCCTCCTCAGACCTTGACCTCGGCCACCAACAGTATCAAGAGCAAGAACAGCATTGAGCCCTTGCACCATGGCAGGAGCAGTCACTTGAAGCAAGTGAACACGATTAGCGAAGTTCTTCCAAGCATGGGGGTCGGGGAGCTTTCCGGTGCTGGCGCCGAAAAGGAGGAATATCTGCAGGATCAGCCTAGCACAACCGAGCCCGCAGAGGATCATACACCAAACGCGGAAGAGTCTGTAGCATCTCCTCCTCCTCTGCCCATGTCCACAAAACCTAGGAGTTAGCTGCTTCCTTCACACCCTCCGAGCGCCTTGAAAGTCCCTTCTCCCCTCTTATCTCTTCCCTCTTCCCGGCTCTCTAACTCTTCACTCACGCGTTTACAACGACCAGACGAAAATAAAAAAATAAAATTTCTTAATGGCCATTTTTTTATTGTTATTAACCTCGGCTTATACTCGAGATGACCCTCTCGCGTGCCTTCCTCGGCCTTTTGCGCTCTTGCTACTGGCCCTTAACCCTTTCTCTACATTCTCTCGGATCCAGGGCGCCACAACTCCGCATCCGACACAATGTAGCCGATTGTTGAAATTGACAGTCTGACATTGCGGACAGACGTAGTCTCGTGGTTTGGCGAGTCGGAGGTCCGCTCGTAGTTCGTTGGTTGCTTCTGTAGCGGTCTTGACTTGGGTGTGATCCCGCGAGGCCAAAGGTGATGAAGACGCTGTTGCCAGTACTGCGGAGGAGTATGAAGTGGAGGTGGGAAGGGGGTCGCATGCGGTTCCATAACCACATTCGAAGCAGTGAGAATTCGCACCAATGGGGTATTTTCTTCGGGGATGCTGCTCCTCGTCCCGCGATGCACTTCCTGTCTCTGGTCCTGACAAAGACTCTGCCATTCTCACGTTTGCCGATGATGAAGATTTGGCAAGTTCATCAGGGTCGTGATCTTTTCCATCACCTGCACCCAATGTTGCTGACGTTGAAGAACAAGTTGCTTCTGCCCGCTGCGTTTGCTGTTGCTGTTGCTGCCGCTGTCGTTGCTTCTGTTTATACAATGCTCTTGCCTCGATCGTTGCTGCAAGGGTTCGTTCGGGCGGCCGAAAATTATGGCTTCCACATTGCGGACATAAGAAATCGCCTGGTTGGAATCCAGGACGGTAACGCTTCCCTGGTTTTGCTCCGCTCCATATAGCTGATCTTGATATGGCAGCAGAATTTTTTTTTGTAGAATCCTTGCTCTCGTTCTTCTTTTTGTCCTCGCCATCAACGGGATGCGAGTATTGCTCTTGAGAGGCAGCTTCGTAGATTTCGGAGCCGTCAAGGAACCTGAGTCGGTGTCTAAAGCTCAGTGATATGCTCTTGGATTCTGAGGAAGATGGCGTAGTGGGCTTTGGGGCTGAGCGATCTCTAGGTCGATGCTGATCTTGATGGCTGGCCCCTTCAACGTGCCGCTTTCGAAAGGGGACGGAGGTGACAAGACTACGTCGAGAGGCTGAGAGATCGTCGTGTAAACGCACTCGAGGTAACGATGCAGGGGCAGGTCTGAATCCAGAGAGCCGTGCTGAGATCGTACTCTTCCCTGCGTGCGCAATCCGACTTGTGCTTGGTGTTGCCATGAATGCAGGTCGTCGATGTGATCTTCGGTGATTGAGAAGGATTTCGCTTCTTTGCCAGCTCTGCCAGAAAGCGCCTTATTTGGCGCGACAGTCACCCACCACCCGTGAGACGATCGATGCTCTTCCCGGAACCGTTGGCGCCGTGCTCGTCTTTCTCGCATCGCTCTTTCTCATTCCACACGTCAAGGAACATTCCTACGTTTGATCCCTTCCTTTGCCATCAACTCGCCATGATTCGCAATTCGGCCGCAAGGCATGCCTCTGCTGGCATACCAGGAATCACACCTGCCGCTTCTTTACGCTCTGTCCCTAGACCCAGGCATCGTCCCGGAACCCATGTTATTGTCGCTAAACCATCCATACGTGGATTCACCTCTTTTACTGTCAACTCTACGCCTGCAAGGACCTCTGGATCTTCTTCCACCTTCTTCCCTGTGTTATCACCGCTAGGTCATGGAGCTCGTAAGGGGTTTCCTCGCGCAACATCCAAGTCCTCCGCGATCTTTACACATCCACACGTCAACGTCATCCCCTCAACGTCATCCTCACCGTTCTCGACCTCCACTGTGCTGAAAAAGAAGCATGGAAGCAAGCCTAGCGCTGCTTCAACAGCCCCAGCGGCGACAGTAGTTGAGGGTGATGTGGTATACAGGAAAGAAGGGTCCAAGATCGTTCCTGTGGCGTCCCCTGCAGACCAGATAGATGCGCCCATTAGTGGACTCTTTTCCCAGTATGAAGATCTTTCAAAACCTTCGACTCCTCCACCAGAGTAAGTCAATGCTCTGTGAAAGTTCCGTGCGTATTTGTTTATTATGGCCACTAAACAGTTATTGTCCCTCGGTACTTGGTATTCCATTTCAGGATTACGCCTCCAAAGACAGCGAGCAGTGAGAGCGTAGATATCAGCGCATTGACGCTTAAAGGTGTGAATGCAAGAGATCGTGTTGGCCCATCATTGGCCGCATTTACGCGACATGAAGTATCTAATCGCGTTCTTTATCCTATTTTTTAAAAAAATCCTGATATTTATTCAAAGATGTGTTTCCACCGGACGAATTTGTAAAGCAATTGATCCAACAAAAGAAGTTCGGTATTACCTTGGACGAGACAAAACAACTCGTTCAGACCATGGTGGACATCCTGCCCCTGCGCGAGGATGATCCGAAGCGCCTTCAGGTTGAAAAAGACTTCGCAAATAGTAAGCAGTTGCGCTCAAGGAGATTAAAGATCTGTTAATAACATTGGTGATTTGCCAGAACCTCACCGCTCACTTTCCCCATTTCTGAAATGCCGTCCAATTCAGCCTGCAAGAGGAAGAATATCCCTGTTCACGAGTTGTCCTCTTGGTCTCTTCAATACACACGAGGTAAAGCCAAATGTTTGCATCAAAATACACCATGGTAAACCCAAGTATCTGTTTTCTAATCGAGAAAACCACGACCAAATATATACTAGATGGCGCGCCTCTGGCATTCGCACTGCTTAAGATCGCAGTGGACAGCGGCGACATCATTTCCCGGTACAGCTACGGTGCGATGCTCTACCGCGGTGCCAAGGGTGTCCCTACAGATCCCGTCAAGGGCCGTGCCATCATCGAGTCCCTCGCCAAGCCCTCTGTCAAGAGTAGAATGCACGGTCTTCCCTGGGCCATGTCGACTCTTGCCAGCATCTACGCGCGTGATGACAAGAACTATGAGGCTGCTCGCGATATGTACCTGAAGGCTGCCAATGCTGGTGTGGTCGAGGCTCGCGTGTCTCTGGGACGCATGTATCTCAGTGGGGAACTGCCCCGGGATTCAGTAATGGCCCGCAAGTGTTTTGAGATGGCGGTTAAGGCAGACGAAAATGCAGAGGCCAGTTTCTTGCTGGGATCCCTAGAAATGAATGAAGAGAAGCCGAATTTCAAAACAGCATTCCAACATTATCAAAAAGCTGCTTCGAAGGGCCTGGCTGAGGCTCAGTATAACGTTGGACAGGCCTATTTCAGAGGTCTGGGTGTGGCCAAGAATGATGCGTTGGCGGTCGAGTACTGGAAGATGTCGGGGCAGCAAGGGTTCGGCCTTGCACAGTTGAGTTTAGGAGCGTATTACTTCCAAGATGAGACGCCTCAGGAGCAGAAGGAAGGGGTGGAAGGTGAGGGAGCAGATACAAAGGCTGTGAAGCATGTTTGGGATCCGTCCAAGAAGGATCTGATGCAGGCACAAAAGTGGTTTACGCTGGCGAGTCGTCGACCGGGTGTGTTGGGACTGGAGGGGAAAAGGTTGAAAGGGCAGGTCGACGAACAGATCAAGCATGGTGGTGGTGGGTCTAGAAATGGACGACCCTGCGTCATAATGTAAAAGAAATAAAAAGTGCCATAGATTTGACGCGTCTTGCTGTTGCCACCAAAAAAATGAAAAATCGAATTTGCCACCAAACACAAAAATGTTCGCGTTTGGACGCGTTTTAAATAAATTTGTGCGCTTGGAATGAATGCACATCGTAAAACATCGCGCCATCTGTCCCGAGTGGCCAAGGTCTCCGTTAACGAGTGTTGAGTTGTACGCTGGACGCCTGATCTGACATAAGATGCATACTTTACTAGTTTTATCCATGATCCGTGGCGAGTCCCATGACAGCATTTGTTTTATTGAGCCTGCATACGTGGCCACGGATACAAGTGCACACCGGCACTGCCTTTGCCATGTCTGGACACAGCAGCGGCATATACGGCGCATTATGTTATTTCTTTCAAATAAGAGCCCGATCCTTTCCTTTCCTTGTTCATGTATCATGGCTCATTGCTCGCTTATGCATCCTGCATCCACATATTGATTCACTCACTTGTCTGCCCACTCATGACAGCCGAAAGCTAAAGTCTGTCTGTCTGTCTGACTAAGCTTTGTCCTGTATGCGTGTTTTGTTAGTGTAATTTTTTTTCTCACCCTTGCTCTGTCCATGTGCTTTGGGCTTCGCCTCTGCATTTGATTGTGCGATTTGTTTTGTATATTATGCTGAGCCCTGCATCCTCGTCATTCGCTCTTCCATTCCCTTCATCTCATTGCCTTCATTCTCATCTCATTCTCATTCTTTCTTTCATTCTTTCTCATTCATATCCCTGTTAACCCATAGTCGCTATCCTCACGCAAGTTATAAAGAAATCGGACACCTTCTCTTCTCCCCGAGAAGTATATATTCTTTTACCCACCCTCCACAGACAATCGACCACATATTGTACACAACCCTCCCTCCCCTTCTCGCCTCCTTTTTTTTGTTGGTCTTATCTGTCCGTTCACTTTCCTGCTTCACGCACTGGCAATTAACACCCTTCAGCCAAACACTCCTCCCCGACAACTCAGATCCGGTCAGGAACAACCAAGAACATACACACGCTAGCACAGGAAATAAAACGAATCGATGGCCGGTGTCGGAATCGCAGCATCTGGGATGATGATGATGGCCCACCCTGGAGGAGCGCTCCAATCCACAACACATCAGATGCAGCAACAACAGGAGTGGGTGCCTCTCCTGATAACAAAACGTATCGCGTCCTGGAAATACCTCGGACGAGTTTTTCAGGGCGGGATGGTCCTCTATAACACAGCCATGGTCACGGAACAGGAAATGAGGCAATTCTTGACAGAGGAAAAGATTCAGCGAAGGTAATTGATTCATCGCCTTGCTGTGAAGCGATATCGTCATTTCCCAGGCCGGGATTTATTTTAAACATCAGCCTCACACGAGATTTTTTAAGGTGTGTGTGGAGATTTCGTTTGTTTGTTGCTTGGCCATTCGGCTTCTTTTTGGGTAGGAAATCCGGAAGGGAAGTTGGGATAGTCGCACAAAGTGGGGGGACAGCCCAATACTTCAAAACCTGAAAAAATATACATGAGCAGTTGTAGTACCCCTCCACGGAGGGTCATTTTACTTTCTTTACCCTGCGCCATTGTTTTCAACTTCCCTCCCTCACTACATCACGACAATCGTATTAAACCAAGGTAGAAAAATACAACTCACCTGTCAGTTTATTTTCTGCCTAATGACAGGTCAATGCGATTTTTCTTCTTGGGGACATCGCTCGCGACGATCCTGGAGATACCAAGCACGATGGATTGTATCAAGGCCCTGTATCACGTTCTGCACGAGTACGAGCACTTTGCCACCACGGAATCGCGTGCAAAATCTGTAAGTCCCAATAACGAAACCCGGCGTCAACAACAAAAAAAAAAAAGGGCGTCAAGATCTTGTTATCTCTCGTTTCACCTGTACCATGTGTCGCCCATGTGTCGCGTGTGTTGCGCTACGATCTTCATTTCAAAAACCAATTTACCCGTGCCTCATTGTTTTTGTTTATGGCCTTCTTCTCTCTTTGTTTACTCGACTTTTTGACAGATATTTTTCGCCCTGAAAGGGACCGCGGACGCGTTTGACGACACAGGGGAGTACTCGTATTTGGAAGTCAGAAGTATAGTAAGATCATCCACCAAGTTGTCATCGCCGACAACCCGTGTTTATCGTCTGTTTGATGTAGCACCGTCAAAGAATTGCCCATCCGATTTCATCAATCTCATCTCATCTACATTTTTTTTTCCCTTTACCTTTCGAATCCGGCGTCATGGTGGATATAATGCAGCCATTCATCCCAGATTATGTGATAACGGCATCGTCACTCTGTGGCATCATCGCACAAGTATATGAGAAGTTGAATTTCCAACTACATCAGGAGTATCTATGGCCGATGCTCACGATCGAGACCTTTCAAAAAGTCGATACGCGGTTCAAGGTACAAAAAAAAAAAAAAAAAAAAAAAAAAAAAAAAAAAAAAAAAAAAAAAAAAAAAAAAAAAAAAAAAAGGAAAAAGGAAAAATGAAAAAGGAAAAAGGAAAACAAAAGATGGTTCTCCGTTACTTACCGAACAAACCATAATTTTATTTTATTCTTTCTGATCAGAGAATATTAACCACGGTGTACAAAGAATTTGAAATTATGGCGAGGGACGTGATGCTGGAGGAGCTGAATGTAGTCGATCCGCTAGGATCATCATTACACGACTATGGCTGGGATCTGTGATGGTGTGGATTGGCAGATTAGCAGAGTTGATTGTTGTCTGTGGTGTGTACTGCGCGATACTCGAAAATTAAAGTGTGGTGCAAATATCTACAGGAATCGTTTCAAGACATGTCGATGGTCAAGGCAATCAAAGGCCGACACGTCAACAAGCGCGTTCACGATGGACAATTCTTTATTGATACACTTTCTATATTTTTTTTTCTGCTGAGTAACAATCGCTACGCACAGACTTTGGTATTATCTTACAAATGGCAATCTGGACCATGGGGTACAATGAAAAATAACAACGGAGAGCAATCAATTCTCTATCTCCCTCAACCAAGTGCCGGCCTTGCATCGACTACAAGTTCCTCCAGCCTTTGGACCTGGACCTGACCCGACACGGCTCGCAACCGCATGGCCTTCATCCGGTGCAGTCACGGGTACGTAAAAGCACTGCGTACATCGAAGATGATGTTTCTGGTACTGGAGTCTGCAAGCAATACACAGGATCGCTGTCTTGCCCCATCGCTTCGGGTTTAAGTATACCTCGCCAGCCTCGCGCGCTCGCTTCCACGACTGCTTATCGAACCCATTGAGCGCTAGCCGACACGAAGTGCAGTCCGGGTCGAGCAACTCCACATCCAAATCCTCACCGGTGGCGTTTTGGTCTTTAGGACGATGATCCCATTCAGCAACTCCGTGCACAGAAGCAGGCATGCCCGGACCCAAAACTCCCGTCGCCATGTCCGTAGGGTACAGAGGGTCATGAGGCTTGGCACGTGTCGTGCGTAGGACGCGGCCTGGCAAAAACTTTGAAGACTTGGGTAGGTTGCCTTTGCTTGCATCGACCCTTTCTGAAGACCTGAGGCTGTACAATTCGCGCTCCAGAGCGTGCGGATCAACAGCGTCTGAGGCTTCTAAATTTGCCTCTGATGTCTCTTGGGTACTGTAGCTGCTCTCATTCCTCTGTTCGGGCGCTTTCATAGCTGCGGCTGCGGCTGCGGCTGCGGCTGCAGCCGCCTTCTTCTTGGCAAGTTTCTGTCTGCGTTTTGCCGCAATCTGCTCCAGAGCTGAATCAAAGAAGCTGTTCTTATTCTTGCCCTCCATGGATATAATTGGAGTCGAGATTGAGACCGATCGACTTCTCATGCGCGTCCTTCCGCCTGAAACCGGTGATTCTTCCTGAGGTAACGAGAACAAAGGTGGTAGAGGGGCATTCGCTCGTGTCGGTGTTGCGGGCGGAGTGCCGGATGTATCCGATCCTGGCGCCGCATTGACATATGTCTGATGTCGAACATGCGATGAGATACTCGACCGTCTCGACGTTACGGTGGACTCGCCCATAGACGGAGTCACTTGTCGCGAGTGAGGTGGCGAAGGTGGTGATGTGGGTTGAGAGCTCAACTTTGATGGTGGTATCCTTTTAGCATGGCCATCGTCATTCCTCGTAGCAAACAGAGATAGAGATTTTCTGCGGCGCGACAACATTTGCTTTTGTGGGGCTGTATCCAGGAGATCGTCTGGTTCGAGGTCATCCTCAGTCTTCAATCCGGGCGTGCCCTGGTCTTCGCCATCACCTTCCTCGTCTTGATCAAGTTGCTCCATGTGGTCCTGCTCATCCTCATGATATGCATCAGCCACCAGGCTCTCCTGACGCTTCCTCGCCTCGCGTTTCTTAAGTCGTTTTTCTTTTAAGATCCTTTCGATGTCGTCATAAGTCTGCACCAACCCCGTAGCGCCACCACGCGTAGCATGTGTGCCCGCAGTTCGTGACGTGACCACAAGAGACGCCTTCGATCCACTGTTAGCTTTCAAAGACCCGCGACCACTGGCCGACTTTGTCGAAGTGGCCGCTGGTGTAGATCTAGCTGACGTCTCTGAGCCTTCTCGATCCTGTTGATGAGATCCGCGGCGACGGCGAGGCTTCCCTTGACTCTGGTCATCGCTCTCCTCCGCAGCCAGTTGAGCAGCGTGCTGACGGGCAATGGTTTCCTGAACCAGCTCCTCCAACAGCTCAAAGTCCTTGTCGTGCTTGCCAATAACCTTGTTGACTTGACAGTCCCGTGTTGAAAAGTTGTCCCAGGAGAGTGGCAAAGCTGCTGCTCTGGCTGCCTCGAGGTCTTCCGGCGCCAGTGGCATCCCAAAGGGATCGTAGTACTGTTGTGGCCATGTAAGCGAGGTTGCAGAAGTTGAAAGAGACTGCTGTGGATGATCGACAGTGCTGGACCTGGCTCTTGTCGGATCGTAAAAATCCAAACTCCTTCCGCTGCTGGAACTGCTCTGACGCTGGTGAAGCCCTGAAGTCTTTG
Organism: Dissophora ornata; assembly: GCA_025201705.1. Classification (NCBI taxonomy): domain Eukaryota; kingdom Fungi; phylum Mortierellomycota; class Mortierellomycetes; order Mortierellales; family Mortierellaceae; genus Dissophora; species Dissophora ornata. The sequence continues at coordinate 9,082 of MU616884.1, read as the reverse complement.
ATGCAGCTGAGGTAACAAACGTATCCATGTCCTGGATAGATGAACTTTCCGGGAGGTGATGGACATCCCTCTCCAGAAACTGCTGATTGTAAGTAGATGAAAGGAACGAATAGCTGGGACGGCCTGACTTGATCGACTCTCGGACCTTGTCCAGATCTTGCCTCGCCTGAAACGGCGTGGGTGACTGCAGGCCATTAATTTCGATACTGCTCTCATCATGCGCCAGAGAGATTCTGCCCATGTGTTCGTCGTTCGGGTCCAGATCAACAGTACAGTCCATCTCTCGTTCGTTTTCTCTGATGGTGGACCGCATTGGTCGATAGTCGTCCACGTTCTTGAGGATCTCGACCTGTAGATGCTGCTCCGCATCGGGTTGGATCCTGAGAGTGATGCCGGGGATGCGGTCGACTACAGACGGGTGGACTGGAATGGCCTGCTTGCGTTTCTTGCGTATGCGCTGCGGCTGCTGCGGCTGCGCTCCCGAACATGTGGACGCAGCAAAAGACGACACCGACCCCGAGATTGAAAAGGGCGTTGCTGATGCTGACGATGACGTAGAGAAGGATGCAGCAGAGGCAGACGCGACCGAGCTGAGAGCAGCATCGGATGTCCCAAGCTGCGGCGAGGGCGTGAGTGGAAGGATTGGTGAGCTAGACGGCGACCGCTCGCCGGGTGCAGATGTAGCATGGATGAGGTGTGGTGGATGATCTTGTCCAAGATGCGGATGTGAATGAGAATCGGATGAGGTGGTGGCAAAGATCGATCCCTGCGTGTAGCCGTGGCCGTGTCTGCTGAATGTCCTGTGCAATGATGGTCCGCGCCCAGGGTCCGTGAGCGAGATTGCAGCTGATGCGTGCTGTGATGCATGTCTGTAGGGATGATATGATGATAATGACGATGATGAGAGTTGCTGCGGGGTCTTACTACAGTTGGTGGCGGATGAGCTGGGCTTGCCGAGCCGCCTGTTCTTCCGGTCCTCCTTCTGCCGCCGCAGCCGCTCTTCCTTCAACAGCTTCTCATGCTGCTTGCGCTCGTTCACCTGTTGCTGCCGCCTATCGAACTCGACCTTGAACACATCTGTGAGTTTTTCATACTCGTCGTACGAGTCCTCGATGCGCTGGAACGCTCTCTGCGCAACAGCCTCGCCCTCTGCGCGGGTGTCCTCAGGGTAGACGTAGTACGCGATGTTGCTGACCGGCAGGTCGTAGCCAGGGTGGTCCTGCGTCAGATTATACCCCGAAGCGTTTGGCCTGATGTTCCGCTCCATGGTGGACTCTGTTCAAACGAGCTGCTCTGTTATCGAGCAAAGGGCTATGGAAGAGGAAGATGGATGGTCATTTGACAAAGAGAAACAGTAGAAAATGTGGTTTAGTGACGATCGTCGACTTGTTCTGGGCGGGAGATGAATAATGGCGGCATTTTGATTGCTGGACCAAGCAAAACCAGCCCGGTAGACAGCGCTCGTCGTGTCTGGGCTGGTTTTTGACCAAAAGGGGTGCCGAGTGGCAAGGGCGGTTATGCCAGCAATCGACGGTCATCTCAAGACACCATCACGAACGCCCTGGGTCCTCCTAGACCTCGTCCCCAGATGATCATCCACGCACAAAGATAGGGGTCATATTCATCCCCCCAGGAAAACAGAATTTCCTTTTCCCTGTTATTTGAAAGCACTTACGGAGGACTAGGGGAGGATATGCCAAGAAGGAGCTGGGTGTTTTTCTCGGAGTGGCCCTACGGAATCCCAGTCGCCTGGGGATGGATCTCAAAGAGGTCGACGGTGTCGAGAATGAGGGTACTATCGACAGCGACAATGGAAGATGCTGGAAACGGCAGCGTAAATAAACGGGATAATCATAAAATCGACTTTTTAGCGCATCGTTTGCGACGATATGACCCATGCGACGGGCTAGCACATCAACTCAAATCGGCACAGACACGTTTGTGCTGATGACCATCAGAACACCGACAGCAAAAAAAAACGAGGCAAAGCAAAGGTCACGTCAAGGGCAGACAAAACAACACAAGATACTAAAACACAAAGGAAGAAGTCGGCTCACCGCATCGCAGTAAAAATGATGCCCATCCCCTTGTCACAGCTATTCCCAGGTGTATTCCTAGGCCCCTCCCCAAAGCAAAGCACCGGATCTACTATGCACGGCACTGCAATATTCTATTTTCTTCTCTTTTGCAAGAGCGGGAATAGCGGGAGAGTTTACGGTCTGTGAAAGGCATGAGGAAGCGTCAAAGACACCGTCCCTTTCCAGTACAATGTTCCCAGGAGACCGTTCATGCATAGTAGTCTCTCTATGTCAGTTAGGGCCCTTTCATTGCTCTTCTATCACAGAACTGTCCTGACAGATACCATGTCTCCTACACGACTCTGCATCACCCCGTAGATTTCACATGAAGCATAAAAAAAAAGAAAAACACTCCCAGCCGAGAACAGCGCCTTTGGGTGGCTGCTTAGCACTGGCACCGCTTCTGAAGCATCAGGCAAAGATGGCAACGATTCATCCAAACAGTGCTGCCTTGCAAACATGCTTAGGAGATGACCGACTAATGCTATTAGCATGTGAAGCGTCCGTTGACTCCTCACCTTTCGCCACTATTTTTCACACTATGCAACCGATGATCGCTAAAACAAGCACCTGCCAGTTGTACTGGAATACACTAAACAAGCCTTTGATGTATCATGAAGTATCATTGCTAATGAAAGGATGAATAAAGGATAAAGAAATACTTGCCTGGTTGACGCTGGATAGGAGGGGACGGCGATGGCTTGATGGCGTGATGTAAGAGTTAAAGGGCGATGTATATAGGCTAAGGAGCGTCAAGCAGAGAGGATGGATGCGGCAGAAGCGGAATACGGAAGAGGAACAAGGAACTCCTTTTAAGTGCCTTTGCGCTTGGCTGACTGAATCTAGGGGGGTTGCGAGAAGCCTGCGGGTCAGTATAGGAGTACAGCCATCATCGGAGTGAGCAACAACACGTAAAAAATAATCATGAACAGGCAAGTCCATCGGGGCTGGCAGGCCCACCACGGTGTGTGTGTGTGCGTGCGTGTGAGCGAATGTGTATTAACACCCTTTTATGAACTCTATGTGGTTATCGACGGAGGGCGACAAGAAGGAGCGTAGCCCTCTGCGCTAGCCGCTGCTGCTCGATATCTTACCTTGGACGAGACTCTTGGCGACAACGATCGTGTGTATCTGTGGATGTATATGGAAGTGCCAACTGAAAAACAATATGATAATATATTTGTTTGAATATACAATACGGGCTTTTCAATCGAGCTGGGTCGTGACGAGGGAGTAAACTAAAATCTTGGGGCGAATCAAATTTCGGGAAATGGAAGTGCGGAAATGGAGCAAAGAGAGGAGAAGAGAGGAAGAAGGAAGAACTGCCACCGTCGCGAGGTCCCTTTTTATACACGGCTACGCCACTCCTTGCCTGCAACTCGCAGCCCTGCCTCTCCAGGACTCGTTGCCGCCCCATGGCATCGCACAACGTTCGAGACACTGCCACCATCGTTGTACAAATCACTGCTGAGGGGTCTTCCACTCACCCAGCTATACTCCCACTCCGTTCACTCTCGCACCATCCAGGTATCCACCGCAACCCAACCAACACCACCAGCCCTTCCCCCCGGTCCAACATACACCCTGGTCCCTGCTTTGTCCCCCGCAATGCAGAAAGAACCTTACGATACCATCCCTACCGCACTTGCCACGACTACGCTTAGCACTGCGCTCCTATCCTCACACCCAGCGTCATCCCCGCTACCGGCAAACCTTCTGAACATCTCTTCACCTGACGGGAACCCGTCCATGATCCTCTGTAAATGCCAAGGACCTTGAAATGAAACAAAGTCTATATCCGTCGATAGCAACTCCAGCTGCATCCCCGTTACCAACATTGCTGGAAAAGCGGATAGAGGGAGAGTACTTGACACTATTGAGGATCCTCTTCAGTCCTCCACCTGAGCACGTCCTCCTCCCCTAAGATGCTTCAAGACTCACCCTTGGCTGCTCCCCTTCAACGGCACACCCCGATTCTTCTACTCGTTGCTACTTGGAGATAATGAACCCACCGGGACCGGGGGTCCCGTTCAAAGCCCAAGAAAAACTCCCTCGATAGTTCCTTTCATTGCCAAAAACGGTTGCTGTTTAGTTGCCTTACACCTCGCGGATGTAAGGAGGAGGGCCAGATTCTGCTGTGCTAAGAGGCCAGCATGGTGACGAGTGCTGCCACTGACTGCAAAGCGCAGCCCAGAAAAAGAAAAAAGAAAAGCCATAGAAGCAAAACGCCGCTCGAACAACAACAGTATCAACAACTCAACACCTCTTTATAAGTCCAGGAAGTGCGCATGTTCACTGCGCCAAAGCCCTCTCCTGCCTTTTCAGCAACTAGCATTTGTTGCAACTCGGGCCAGTAATCACTATTCCCTTTTTTTGGGATCTCTTTATTACTTGATTCTTCGTAAAAAAGCCAAGGTTTTTTATTACGATCATCAGTCCTGGCGGAAGTTGGTTGGCTGGTTGGGGTGTTGTCCTTTCTTTTGAGTCACCTAAATAATCAGGAGGACGAGAAGATTAACGAAGGCAGAGATAGTGTAGGACTAGACAACGAGAGAAAAAAGAGCAGAGGGAGGGAGATGAGGAGTAGCGGAATCTCCCAGACTACAAGTGTCAGCTGAACCTGTCCCTCCTCTCCTCTTTCTCTCACTTGGTTTGTCAAGAGCCAAGTCAACTAACATGTTGTCGTCCCTCATCGTTTTCAAGACCTTTGCGGCACCTCTGGCTCTCGACTTGCTTCGAGCCGCATTTGACAAAACTTTGCTTACTTGCAGTTAATCATAAATAGCGCCTGCGAAGTCAGCCTCCGCGAAATGAAAAGAGCTGCAAAAGTATAACTTTACGTGCTGGCGGTTAGATTTGTCGTCATGATTCCTCTATCGATGGCCAAGAGAGGACGCTCCCTTTCCAACAGGATTCATTTATCATGCGCTATTCATTGAAATGCGGATGCTACATTTTAGACTATTGATCTTGCACTCTTCAAAGGATCCGTCCATGCATCGCTCCACATCATTTCTAGTCTTGCCAGCTAAGGCTACATTGCTACGTCCTGCATCGACCGTCTGTTGTAATTGCTCGACCGCGCTGTATTACAGAAGTGAAGAATCGCCGTTCCCTAAGAAGGCGACGCGAAGGGCTGGGTGCAGAAGAGTCGTGTAAACCCGCATTATACGCTCAGCAGGAGTGTGTTGTTGGGGCAAAGCGGCGCTGATGACTTGCACGAAGTGATGTCGGTTGAACATGGACATGACCACACTTGGCGGTCCTCTCAAAGGTCGACTGAACAGCAGAAAGGTAGGAAGGGGAAGCACTGCAAAGGTGTGCGCATTTGTACTTACTATACCTCCCACATTACGGCGTTCAGCCGGTTGTCGTTTGACGTTCCACTGAATTTTTTTTTTTAAATTTCGCTTGCTGCTGTGTTTCATATTCTGGCAGCGGTCCGTCGTCTGGTCTCTTGCAGGTTCTGGCCTGTCTCTCTGCAAAACCTCAAGCAGGGTGTAAGCGTGTGCATATCAGTATTTTCTTGTCCGCGCAAGTGTTTGTTTATTCGTCGTTCGGTGTCATCACCTGGAACGGCGCAGTAGATTCATAAACAGTAAAAGAAAAGGCGCATGAAGGAAGTGTTTTACGCGTTTTTTCTAGTTATTGTCTACGTGAAGTGTTACTGCCATGGCAATCCATGTTTAAAATGCGTACTTACTCCTCTCCCTCCTCTCCCTCCTCTCCCTCCTCTACATGTTTGTTCTCGACGAATCGATAAAGCCAGGGATGGAATGTTCGGGACCATCCAGCCGCTTATAGAACGCGAAACAATCATATGCTTTCAACATTTTATTCGGCCACGTACGAGTAAAAAAAATTTACGCCTCCATGCTCGCGGCGGCCGTTGGTGGGCGCCGTTCTCGCCGTTCTCGCCTCCCTCTTCCCTCTTCCCAGGGTAGAGCAATGCAGGTTGTTGACGTGCTCTGAAATACCCGACCCCAAAGTCCAAGTGTTTCCTACTCGATTACATGTGGTTTTTGAGACTCAAGAACGTTTCTCGACCGTAATACAGTTGTTTTGTCTGCATGGCTCCAATCTGAGACACCGTACCCCTCTCTCTGGACCTCTCGAGGGTGTTGTTTTAACTCTTATTTCAAGTTTCCATCCACAGCCAAGCTAGCCCACATCGTGATCTTCAAATCTCGGTTCAGTGGATATGGGAACTTTGTACTCAGCGCGCGTATGGAATATTTTGCCGGAACAAATATGAAGAACTATATCACCCGAGTGCTTGTTTTTTTTTGGTGCTCTCCTGTTATTTTTTGCTCGATGCTCTCCATCTGCAGACAGAGGTTCAGAGCCCTTTCCACGTTTCTTTTTTTGTTCAGGATATGAACAGACCAGAAAGATAGTTCTTTTTATTTAGGGACCATCAAGGACAACCCTCTCCTTCACACAGTGCATTGCATGATGGGCCATATTGCTTCGCTTCCGAAAAGACGAGAGAAAGACCATGGCACCCAGAGCGTTATAGATCGAAGAAAGATAAAAAAAGAATTATGCGCAGAGAAAAGGGTCGTGCTTTGAGTTTTTGCCGTCACCCGTCATGTTTTCATGTTTTGATTGTACAAGAGGGTTCTCAGGCAAAATCTTTTTTTTTCTTTGCTCAGCATGTAGGTAGTGCGTACGTATTGTACGTGATATTTCTGAACGCGTTATTTTTACGTCATGTGTACCGGTCTATTCCTCTTTATTTTATTATTTTTTACGTGGTCTTCTTGTTGGTGTTGACATAGCCAATTCCAACACACGTCATGATTAGCGTATCGGGCGCTGCGCCGACAACAACCTTGTCCTTGTCCGTCTCCTGTGTGATCTTGAACGTTGATCCGAAAAAGTCTTGCAAGTCGCGCAGGTATTGAATTCTATGTTTGTAAAGCGGACAAAGAATCAAAGTAAAATAAAAGTAATTAGCAAGACGGCCATCGCCAACAAAAAAAAAATAAAATAAGAACACACACACACAAAGGAACGTGATAAAAATTAGGGTTCTTACGTGAAAGGTGTCAACTCGCCAACACGGACTTTACTGACGTCGTTGGGCCCTAAGACCATCATCAACAACACCAACGTCTGCGAGATCGAGTCCACGCATCCTCCCTTACGAATCTCCGACAACAACATGCGTGCGGCCTGTAGTCCAATATCCTCGGGTGCCTGGCCAGCTCCTCCCGCGAGTTCTGCGGAATAAAATGCAGAGGTTGTCGTCTTTGCCAATAATGAGATTGCGAATCCTGGTGAAAGTCCCGATTTGTCGCCTTGGTAATGTACTGCCGCAATGTTGATGTCGTTCACGTAATCAAGCACACCTCTTGCAGAATCGACCATACGGTTTGAAAACTGCGGTGCTACACGCGTGCAGTAACTGATAAAATAAAGATTGAACACAAATCGAGGTTTTAGGATTACGCCTTAAAAATAATGACCAATACTAATTACACGCGCTCCCAGGTACAGACAAGACAAGACAAGTGTACTTACGCAACACCACGAATCCTCTTAATGCGGCCCTCGTCTGTGAATTGAATGGGCTTCAATGTGCGGACGATAGGGCATCTGAACGTGACCCTTCCGCCTCCGTTTGGTGGTGCTCCGCGGTTAGGGATCTATTTTTTCAACGTCATAACGCAGTGGCGTTATTAATATCCAGAGTAGTCGGTAATTCCTACTTTGCGCTACTTTTTTCAGTTAATTGAGTCGAGCGATTTTTCTCCTGATCTACTTACATCGAGTTCCAGTCCTTCTTCAATACCAAACTTCTTCAACTGAGGGAGCAGGACGGTACGTATGGTATCAACCTAATTTGTAAAACATGGGACCGGAGGTACTTTGTTACATTTCCGATCTGCTGTTGTGCCACTATCCTAGACCCGCAAAGTTTCCTTGAAACGCTTCTTCTTCCTGGTGCCACCTATTGTCGCGTCTGGAAAATCCTAAATGGCTCACGATAGTATCTCGTCCATCTGGCTTCTTCGTCCTCCTCTCAAACATCCTGGATCCGTGTTGTTTTTTTTCCCCCCGTAGTCGCTTTCCGGATGCAGTTAAAGAGAAAAGGTCACTTACGGAAATATCGACATTGTCGTTTGTGATTCCGTTCAAAGTGACATTCATGGGAGTCTTGGAAAAGGGTCCAAGGGCAATTAACGGTTCCAGGAAATATCCAACGGCTCTGGAGGTTCCGCAATCGTGGTACACTTTTCCTCCAATGATCACACCTGGCTTGTAGACGATTGAGGTACCTGTGTATAGGTTGATCAAATTGCAAGGTTGGGTGGTGGTAGGAGGTCAGCAGCAGATTTCGAAAAAGTTGTCTTTTCGCGGGTTCCCATGTAGTCCTTTAAGCAACTAATGTGGCGTAGTCCATTGGATCTCCTGACGACTTTTATCTCCCACTGAATTGTACCTGTGTAGCTGATCTCAATTGTTGCTCCGTTGGTGACCTTCTCCAACAACCTCAGAAAACTAGCCTCGAAATCTAACAACATCAAAGCAACGAAAGGTTAGTTTTTGTGTTCACTCTGTCGATCAAATGGCCCAAAGGAGCTTTTTAGCCGTAGGTTTGTCCATGTTGGAAGGCTGAGGGAAAGAAAAAAAAGGGCCTGAGGGGGGGGGGGGGGGGGGGGGAAGCTGAAAACTTGCCTCTGAGACCAGGGTTGGCATCGTTGGAGCGAATCTTTTCAATCTTCAAGATCTTTCCTGACAGCGTCGCAAGGACTAGCCGCTGGCGGAAGTAATTGTGGCCCTCAAGCTTGACTATTTTTGACATTTGGCGGTGTGATTTATATGAATGTATTACGGAGAGAAATGAGCGATGCTATGAGAGGGGACGTTGGGCTGATGCGGGTAGAGTGCATGCCCTCTTTTTTGCTTTCTAGTGGCTTGTGTGCTGAATGTAAACATTTCAAACAATTTCTCTCCAGTCACACACAAAAATTGCTGTGTTGCAAGGTGAGCAAGGA
>MU616883.1:0-34379 GCA_025201705.1 Dissophora ornata | reverse complement strand
TTTTTGTTCTGTAATCCTCACGAATGGCTGTGCGGATGGTCCATTGCCCAATGCTGATCAAGGCAAAAATTTGTTCTCTTCTTCCCATCCACTCCTCCATTGCTAACAGCGAATTGACGCCTGGAAAATCGATTGAGGAACTTGTTAACCAGCTCATCATACCAGACCATGCAAACTCTCATGGTAAGTTAAAGTAAAAAGTGGCCACCAACCACACCTCCTCGGGGACTTTCCATTTTTTTTTAAAATCGTGCATGCATTTTTATGTAACCACAGTTATGTTGACCTTTATTGTGTAAAGAAATATGGACCACACATTGACATTAACAAAAAACAAACGGTTAAAATTCACCGAAACCGGAAACAATGGATATTTTTTTTTTAAATTTTTAAATAGACCATATTGCGAGAACAAAAGTATTCTTGTTGATCTACCGCAAGTTTATGCGCCCGCGTGAGCTGCTGGAGATGTTTATTGCACGGTTCGACGCGTTGGATGACGAAGATGTGGAGACGAATAATACCCGGCTCAGGTACCTATCTTTGTCCTATCTTCGATCTTTGTTTTTGTCATATCTTTGATCTTTTGTTTTGTCCAATCTTTGATCTTTGTTTTGAAGATTTCATGCCATTGTCGACTTGAAACGTTCTCTGCATATGATATGAGTGGTCGATCTAATACTGGTTCACTCGCTGCCTGCGCATGAACGCGCATTCCTCTATCTCTTTTTGTACTCTGTCTTTGATAGGATCTGCTCCTGCTTGCACTATTGGCTAAAGAACCACCCCAACGATATTCTGCATCGCCAGACTCGTCAGCAACTGGCCGCGTTTCTCCGGGAGCGTGTCGCGTCATTTCCCTATCTTAATGACATTCACAGCAAACTCTTGCCCCTGTCCTCCACTCATTATCTCAATACCTGGCGATGGCCCCATCATGAACCTTCTGGCACCGGCAATGGTATTCATGCGGGTTCATCTTCGTCGCGTAATTCGTCCATCATCTTTGGAGGAACATACATATCGTCGCCGCCGTCTGTCTGCTCAGTCTCGGACGACGATGAATCAGACGCGGGCCTTCCGGACAGTAACAGTAGTGTGTGCAGTGAGGAGGAGATGGATGAGGATCGTGAATGGGGCATGGTCGATGAAGATGAAGTTCAGCGACAAGTCGGCGGAAGCCGCTGCTACTATAACAGTAACAATGACAGCAACAACAGCAGTTGCAGGAACAGCATCAATGGTGACAGCAACAACAGCAGTAGCAGCAGTGACCTTTTTCTGAGCAAGAAGAGTTCTGGGAATTTGGATTTTGCAGCGTTTGGGTATTTGGCGAGTGGGATCACAAGTCGACCGCAATCAAAGGCGACAACGTTCCTGCCGTTTTCAAATCATGGAAGTAATGATCATCCTCGCCAAAGTCTTGTTGTGCCTACCAGTGGTCCTCTTCTTGGTGCAGGAAGAGATAGACGCTCCAGCACGGGTTCGTTTGCGCCGGCTGCATCGCCTTGTGCGATGGAGACTTTTGTGGCAGGACGAAGGGGGTCGACTTCTTCAGTGTCGTCGAATCCAGGACCGTTTACAGCGATGGCACCGCCGTTAGCTCCGCTTCTTCAACAATCAGAATCAGGATCGGGAATCGGAATTCCGGAAGGCGATAATGTGTCTGCACAACTTCAATATCAACTCCATCAGCTGCATCATCCCTCGCAACCCGTGAGCCCGACGCCGTACATTGGGAAGCGAGGGAGTAGTCAGGCGTATAGGCTGCAGCATAGCAACACATTGCAAAGTTACATCATTCCTACCACACCTACCACCCCCATGATGCCCATAACCCCTCTCACTCCTGCCACGACACCAATCAACAATGTCTCGACAATGACGACAACGAAGGGGGAGGCAGCAGCACCAGTTATGCATTCGGCTCCAGTTCAGATCGCTGGCTCAGGAGCTCAAGGGTTGATGACATCCGCACCGGCAATAAGTTCTGCGCCGATTTTGATTTTCGGCAGTAATGTGGTGCCGACAATGTCCCTAACATCACCCGAACCTGTGAGACCAAAGGCGGTGTTGACGTTTAAGGACAAGGACAAGGAGAAGGATGGCAATAGTGCGGATGAAAAGATTGATCCGATGATGATGCAGTCAGCAAAAGGGACAGGATCATCGTCTTCGATCCTGTGGACGATGGATTATCCGACATCGCAGAGTATTCCATTGATGGATGTTAAGAACAAGGAGATTGCTGAGCAACTGACTAGTCTCGAGTATGGGCTTTTCATGAGATTAAAGGTAACAAACAAACTGGAATCGATAAGGGTGTATTTTTTTCGTAAAACCTTATGAGCTTTTTTTTTAATTGACGCGCGTAAAACTATTCCTCCTTTTAGCCGAGAGATATGCTGCGACAGGTGTGGAAGGCGAAGAAGGGTTCGGCGGCATTCCAGGCCTGTATTGCGCATTTTAATTACATTTCATCGTGGGTTGGTACAATGATCCTCCTCCCAAGCAAGACCAAGCACCGAGCCAAGATGATGGATAAATTCATCTCGGTTGCCAAGGTATGAGAAAATACTCTGAGAAAATCTAGGAAACACGTGGTAGTTTTTTTTTTACGAAATAACCCATTTCGCGAGAATTTGGATCTCTAACGCGGAATTCGTAATTTTTTTTTTTTGGCTTTTTAGATCCTGCGCGAGATGGGCAACTTTAACACACTGATGGCAATCTTGGCTGCGATGAACACGTCTTCGATCCACCGACTGAACCAAACACGCGAACATTTGCAAGGCAAAGATATTTGGAACACGTTGAAGGATCTGGAGCACCTCATGAGTTCCGAGCGTTCCTTTTTCGAATACCGAACCGCTCTCCGGGGTGCCAAGTTGCCATGCATCCCTTATTTGGGCGTTCATCTTGCAGACCTATTCTCGATCAGTGAGGGCAACAGGGATTATCGACAGGATAACATTCATAAAACCTCGCTGGACGGGGATGGGAAGCCACTGTTGCATTGGCAAAAGTTTGTGTTGATGACGGATATTATTTCGATGGTGACCGGGTTCCAGAAGGAGCCATGTTATAGGATCAAGTCGGATCCGCTGGTTAGGAAGTTGATCATGAGTGTGTGTGTGTTGGATGAGGAGGAGTTGTACACAAAGTCTGTATGTGTCGAGCCGGGCAAGTTGAACCATTCGCGAAGTTTAAGCAAGTTTGCGTTTTTCTGATAGTAGTATTTTTTTGTTGTTGTTGTTGTTGTTGGTTATTCTTTGATATTTCTGCATTGTCGTTCATTCACTTCTTCCCATTCCGTATTTTCGTTTCTTTCACGTTTCTTCACTTTGTAATTGTATTTGATCTTTGTCCCCCCTCAGGGCCTGCATTTTTTTTGTGAACATTTTGTTTTATTTATCTCTCTTTCTCATCTTCCTCTATCCTATTGTAAAACCACCACACCTTTTCATTCCTGTAGGCTAGCTAAAAACAAAAAACAAATTTGACAGTAATAATAATTGTAATATCCACCGAGAGTTAGGATGGGGTATTTTTTGTAAGATGATGAGTGTAAAAAAAAAAGATGAGTTTAGCTACCCTACTGGCTAGCGTCACGTCCGCATCGTAAGAACTTTAATAGTAAAGCAGTCTTGCCAACAGTCCCACGCTGCTTTAACAGCTGTTTCGTTCGCCAACGGATAGATGCGGCCTACAAATTACGGAGATGTCCTGTGCAACAAATAGTTGTGCGCGCAGCTCAGGGACCGATCGCACAATTCTCCGACCACAACAATTTGACCCCGGGGACAGAACCGTCGCTTCAGGCCAAGCGGGTCGGTCTGTCATGAAAATCCTCTCCACTTTTGACTTCATATTAAATACAAATATAGATGAGAATACGTTTACACAATGTCTGAAGACAAGACTAAGAGAACAAATGTGTGCTTTAATAGGAGTGAGGGTTTGATGGGGTTGAATATTTACAAAACATTGTATAGTTTTTGTCTGTTGAGAAATCGTTCTCCTTTTAAGCGAGGTAGGTGGTCGAGGCGACGTTGCCTCCACGACCAGTCCAGTTGGTGTGGACCCACTCCTCGTTATCCAGACGCTGGTAAGAGTGCGCACCAAAGTAATCTCTCTGGGCCTGGAGCAAGTTAGCGGGAAGGACAGCGTGTCTGTAACCATCAAAGAACGCCAAAGCCGACGACGTGGCGGGAACTGGGATTCCCAAAAGTGCGGCCTGGGCCACAACGTTTCTCCAGCCGGGGGCAGCCTCTGTGACAGCCTTGGTGAAGAAGGGGTCGAACAACAAGTTCTCGAGCTCGGGGTTCTTGGTGTAGGCAGTCTTGATATCGCCCAAGAACACGGAGCGGATAATGCAACCACCGCGCCACATCAACGCAATACCGGCGTTGTTCAAGTGCCAGCCGTTCTCCTTGGCAGCCTCGCGCATGAGCATGAAGCCCTGGGCGTACGAGATGATCTTGGAGGCATACAAGGCCTTGGAAACCTGATGGATGAACTCCTTCTTGTCGCCGGTGTACTTGTTGGAAGGACCCGAGAGGATCTTGGAGGCGTGAACACGCTCGTTCTTGATCGAGGACAAGCAGCGGGAGAAGACGGCCTCACCGATCAGAGTGACGGGCATACCCTGGTCGAGGGCAGAGATGACAGTCCACTTTCCGGTTCCCTTCTACTCGCAGGGATGGAGGAGAAGACGAGCAAAGCCATCGCCAAAATTGGAAATCACAAAAAAGGAGGACGAGCGGTGTGTCAGCGGCCGGTAGGGCACTTTAAATTTCATCTCAGCGGCGAAACACGTTGATGACGCCAAACGACCCTGATTGCTCGTGAAAATGCACACAGAAAAACAACAGAAAACCAGATCTGCGGGGAACCACGGATCTTACCTGGCCAGCAGTGTCCTTGATGTGCTCGACAAGAGGCGAACCATCGGTGTCCTTGAACTTGAGGATATCGCGGGTAATCTCAATGAGGTAGGAGTCGAGCTCGCCCTTGTTCCACTCGGTAAAGATGTCGCTGAGCTCGTCGGCAGAGAGTCCAAGGGCATCCTTCATGATCTGGTAGGCCTCGCAAATCATCTGCATGTCACCGTACTCGATTCCGTTGTGGACCATCTTGACGTAGTGTCCAGCGCCAGTCTCACCGACCCAGTCGCAGCAGGGCTCGCCATCGACCTTGGCAGCAATAGCCTGGAAGATGGGCTTGACGTGGGGCCTAGCATGGACGTATCCATATCAAAAGTAAAATGAAAAATGAAAAATGAAAAACAAAGTCTGATTAGTTACGAACATGTATCATTGATTTTTTTGGGTACACACGTTACCCCAAGGATGATACACAATCGATAACAGACATGACATTGGGGAAAGTGAGATAGACCTTTCCCCGCAATCCACTCAGCTCATCAATTGCTTAATAAAACCCAAAACACTACGTATTGTACTTACCAGGCCTCCTTGGATCCACCTGGCATCATCGAGGGTCCGTAACGAGCACCCTCCTCACCACCAGAGACACCGCAGCCGACAAAGAGGAATCCCTTGGCCTCCAGCTCCTTGGTGCGGCGGATGGTGTCGGGGAAGTGAGAGTTTCCACCATCAATAATGATATCACCCTTCTCGAGATAAGGCAGAACCATGGCAATGAAGTCATCGACGGCCTGACCGGCCTTGACGAGCATCATGACCTTGCGAGGGCGCTTCAGCTTTTTGCAGAACTCCTCGATCGAGTGAGCACCGACGATTTGGGTGCCCTTAGCCTCGTTAGCGAGGAAATGATCGACCTTGGAGACGGTTCTGTTGTAGGCGCAGACAACGAAGCCATTGTCGTTCATGTTCAAAATCAAGTTTTGACCCTATTTTCCACACCCCAATTCATACACAAAAAAAAGGAAACAACACGGCAGAGAACGGGCGCAAGAAACAAAGAAGACGAGACAACCAACGATGAAGGCGAAGAAAGAGAGGAGGCGTGAGAAAACAGTTGTGTGCAGATCGATCAACCCAACGCCTTGTTCTTTTCAACTGTGAAATCTCCTTCAGAATTGCGCGACGTACCATGACGGCCAAACCAATGAGACCGATATCAGCACTATTGCAATGGCCATGGACGAGAATGAAAATCGGGGGCGGTTAATATTCACGACGAGGTTCTTGACAACGAACTGCGCGGATCGATCGAGCCGCCCAGTCAATTTTCTTTAATATTAAAAAAACGCGGTTGTCATAATAAAAGGTTTCCCGCGTTATTTGCAAAGCAGCAAGTGAGAGGAGGGTGTGCACTTACACTGCTTCGTTCGACATGGTAGTGAGTGTTGAGTGAGTGGAGTTGGAATGAGGTGGAGGGGTGTAGGGTTGGAGAGGAATGAAGAAGAAAAAAAAAAAAAAAAAGTGTGGAAACAAAAATTAACGTCTGTCTTATCGATCATCAATCGGCGGACGCTTGCACTCACAGCGCCACAGCGCCCCATCAAAAAATTTAATCGGTTACGAGGAATAGTACGTCAGTTAAGGGTCGCACATACACACTGGGTTCGAACCCTTGCTGCGCTTGCCGCGCGGTCTTACGCACTTGTTCCCAGCAGAGCACAACGAGGAGCCGAGCAACCTGTCAGACAAGCCACGAGCAAACAAGCCATGCTGCTCTGTAAGAAAGAGGGACATGCCACAGGGCCTAGCATGTTGGCAGCTTACAGCACAAATCGCACAGTAAGCCAAACAACCCTGACGAGTCATGCCAGCCACCACAAGCAAGGGAGAGATAGACAGGCAGGCAAACGACGCTTTCAAATCTCACGTCACCATCATTTTGGCTGCTTTGTAACCTTGGTTTGTAACTTTTGTTGTGCTGCAAACTTATCTCTGTCATTTGTTGTGCACTGCTCTTTTTAAACTCAAAAAAATGTGGCATCTCGAAACCGCCCCGTTATCTTCCAGAATGGCAATCCGCGTCTCTCGATCTCGCTGATTTCTACGAGAAGAGGGAACGAGAAAGAACGAGAAAGAACGAGAAAGATCGGGGCACAGATTGTAGGCCCGACACGTAAAACGGCGTCACGTATACTACTCTACTCCAAACAATTGTTTGGTCAGCCTGTGTGTGTGTCAATTTGTTTGTTTGCAGCAGTCGCGTTCTTCTCCGGCTTAGTGTATGGGGGATAGACTATCAAATGTGGAGGTGCAATGGGCAAAATATACAACGGAACATGTATTCAGAGAGTATATTTGCGACAGTGCTCTCCCTCACTCCCGATGCAGCGCCATCGGTAGAGCGTTTGTTGCCCTTACTGCTTCATGCAGGTGCAAAACAAAAGTCGCGCTCTAGGGTGGAGCAGAACCTACAATGCTTGTAATAAGCGCAGGTCCAGGCCGACGGAGACCGCATGATGTGTGTGAATGAGTGTGGATGTGTGCGTTTGTACGCTGTATGCAAACCCAAACAGGCACATCGGATGCAGGCAAAGTTCACACAACCACAACAGACTGTTTCATCGAAGGCAATGCGCCTATTATTTTGGAAATCGTCGTCATCATCATCATCATCAACAACAGCATACGCTCGACCCTTCCTTCCAGGGTAATTACCCACCTTTCCGTCTTGGTTGGTGCCTGTTCCACTCACGCACATCCCGTCCATCCCTTGCGTTTGCGCCAAATTGGCGATCCGTTCACTTGACGCACATATAAAACGGGCTTGTTCTGTCCATCCTCCACTCTCAACTTTATCCTTCATCAACACTTTTCCCATCCACCTCAACACCACCACCACCAGTAAACAATCATGAACAACAGCGAAATCACCACCGCAGACGCTGCCACGTCGTCGACATTCACCACCACCGAACACAACGCCCAAAACGTCCAAGACTCGCACGAGCACCACAAGAACTGCCAGGGCCACGACCACGTCCACCACGACCACGTCCACCACGAGAACGAGAACCATGACGGACACATCCACTCCCCCGGCCACCTTACCGAGCACAAGTCCATGGTCGGAAAGCCCATTGTCGAGGTTGCAGAGCAGCTTGGTGACTCGGAGCTGCCCTTGTTCACCGTTGTCCCCAACTTCAGAAAATAGAAAGTCAAAAAGATCCTTCAATAAATGGTCGAGTACTGTCAGCCAAGGCGCAGTGCTTCTGTAATAAAAAGACTACCATCCAGGGATGAAAATGAACAGAGTCTAACCAATGAGAGAAAAGCAGTCTAGGTGGCTTTTGCGCGGCAATTGCACAAGAGGCGACGACGCAGCCTGAAAAATAAGGCGCTGTTGTGTGTGGGAGATTCTGATCTTGCTTTTCCAACCACCATTGTCTTCTGGCCACCCTTCAACACACACACCCTCGCAGTCAACCAAATCACCGCTGGGGTCTTCGCTGGAATCACTACATTACTAGGCACTACCAGCCAACAATCAACAAAGCCATGCCTCGCGACCGTAACGACAACGCTGTGTCGCTTCATGTGAGCGGGTTCAAGGACAACACTCGGTACGCCACTGATCCCATGGCGAATCCCATTCTCAACATGGCTTAATCAACCTGCATGGCCTAGCTGCCTACCTGTCCCCACTCCTCGCACTGACATGCTCCATTTACTGCCTCTGCCCACACTAGCCCCAGTGATCTGGCCTCTCTCTTTGAACCCCACGGACGCATCTCTGATGGTACATATCTCTAACGTACTTTGGCGCAACTCGTCGCTGCGTAGTATCGTTGCTGTGAAGAGCACCAATGCTAATTTTGCCTCATCTTCCTCTTCCTTGATTGCTTTACTTTATTTTATTCGAACTGCAGTGTACATCCCCAAAGGTGAGCAATCCTACAATCGCCCCGTCTGAGGACGCGTCCCACTTGACTGGACGCGACGATCTCGTTTCATGCATGCACCCAAATGCTCTTGCTACTCTGACTAAACAGATAACCTCCTTCGTGGCTCCTGCATCTATAGATTACTATTCCGGCCTCTCTCGCGGTTTTGCGTATATCCAGTATGTTTAATACGTCTCTGTGCGGCAACCCTGATGTGGGAACAGGAAAACAAGAGAAGAGACACAAAAGGGAGAGCAAAAGGAGAACAAGCAAGGTCGCGGCGTCACCCTTCTCCTCCTTCTTCTCTTTCTTCTCGTCTCTCGCTCCTCTTTCCTCCTCCTTTTCCTATTCCCTATCCTCTATTCCCTTTTTTGTATGTGCACGCATCAATTTGTCCGCAAGCCAAGTCAAGGCATCCATGGAAGCATTATCGTTGAACGCTCGGCTGATCAACATGCAAATCAAGAGTCGGGGTCGATGTGGAAATGGGCCTGGATGTTTTCAAGTGGCATGCAAGCAATAATCAAGACGATCTACACGGAAATGGATAAATTCACCCACGGCAACTACGTATACCCCATCGTTCAGCTGATACCAGTGCACATGGGGGGAAGAAAACGAAGGATTCCTCGTCTCAACTATGCTATATCGCCGACTTTTTTTCTTTAATTATCTTACTCAAGAAAAAGGAGAGCATGATGTAGCAACAAGACTCTCCCCTCCCCCCTCCCTTCAAGAAGCCAGAATGTTGACGCAAGGCTCTTCAGCAAGTTTATCTCTGGACCTCAAGGCGATCGCTAATCACTCGTTACGTCCCCATCCCCCCAAACCCACCGTTCTCCAGGTACCACGACGAGGAAGATGCACGACGAGTTTACGAGTCCGGCGAGCAGTTCTCTTTGGATGGACGCAGGCTCGAGGTTCAATACGCTCAGGGCAGAAGAAAGAGTAAGTCGATTAGGAAACATCGCTAGGCGGGTTACTTTGTTTGATCATGAATTATGTATTAATGCCAGTTTTTCGTTTTTCTTTAGCCCCTAATCAGATGAGAGGGTGTGTGCATGTTTTATATTTGCATTTTTTTTGCTGCAGTTCAAAGGAATGTTTTTTCAGACAGATATTGACATCAATTTGGCCAATAGATCGCCATCGACCGGTAGACAAGGACGTGGAGATCGCCGCCGCTCCAGATCCCCGGATCGCTATGTTCCGAGGTATGAGCGTGTTATTGGAGCTATTAGTATTGTATGGCCTTGAATGTGCTTAAATAACTGACTGACACATCCATGCTCTCCCGTCACCACCCTTCATTAGCCGACGCTTCTCGCGCTCTCCTGCTCGTCGCCGTCGCGACAGCCGCAGCCCCGTGCGCCGTGGACGTTCCCGCTCGAGGTCACCTCCTCGTCGTCGCTCTCCCTCCCCCAGACGGCGCCGTTCACCATCTCCGAGACGTCGCTCTCGCACGCGTTCCCATTCTCGTTCGCCTCGTGGACGCAGCGTCTCAAGGGAGCGCCGCTCTCGCTCGCGCTCGCATTCGAACTCTTCTCGACGAAACCGGGGTCGTTTCACGCCAAGCCCTGAGCGAGGCGGTCCAGGACCCAAGGTGGGTAACGGAACTGGGCCGGAAGAGCCAATGCCATACGCACCAGTCCAGCGTGCCGAGCAGGGCGAGATTGCTGAGCAGGGTGAACTTGTAGATTACTGAGTCTAGGCTAGCGGCCCACAGGATGCTTCCTTTTTTCCCTCTCTTGGGTTGAATGTTTTTTTGTCGTTTTATACTTGCGCAATTATAGCTTTTATTATTACAAGGATTACGGCCGTCAAACGAATAAATGAACGGAATGTTTGTGATAACTAAGGCGGGTGCTTATGATATATGAGTTGGAAGCAGACATCCCTTCCAGTTATTGTTGTGGAGGTTGAATCTATCTATTGGCCTGGAGTTGGGCGGCAAAGCCTAGCCATCTGATGGAGCCAAGCGTGGCCAATGAGCGCCAGAGCGACAGTTTTGATGAGAGTTTGGCTGTTGGTTTTTTTGTCGATAACAATATAGAAGTGCCATACTAAGCTCCTTCTCTTATACGTGGGGCACAAGAGCTGAAATGTCGCAGTAATAAACAGGCAGAGGCGACAACAAGTGGGGGGTAAAGGGGGTGTCATGAACAGGGTCAGGACAAAGGCTAGCAGAAGTGGGCAAGAATGTATTAAATGTACTGCAGGCTGAAGTTCCATGATTCTCTATCTGTTGGTATTAGGGATCTCAGGGTCCCTATCCTGGCAAAACAGAGGACTGGATGATTGCGCTGCGTGGAACACCCGTGTTGCTGAAAGGATTGTGGTGCCACATTTATCTTCCAGGGTCAACTCATGTCAACATGAATTAAATTCATTTCGCTGTTATTTTTTTTTTTATTTTTTTATTTTTGATAAGATAAGAAAGGAGGAAGGAGGGGGGGCAGTAAAACTCTCAGAATGTGCGACCGCCCTCATCATGGCCGCATTAAATGCGACCAGACAAGATCATCAATGAGCAGACAGGAACCAGGTCCCCCCACAAGGGAGAACCCGAAGACCCGTTGCTCCGCTTCCCTTTACGGGCAGCGCACTGCAACTCATCGTCGAGAGTAAACTGTGTGTCTAAGTTGGAAAACAAAGACTAGAAATGTACTAGACAGAAATCCTGTAAGTACAGTCGATAAAGAAAAAAATTTGTCCCTGTTGGAGGTCTGCTTTTATAGTCCACGCGGGAAAGATGTGACTGTTTGAGTGGGATGGAGAGTGGCAGGACGGCTTGTGGAGTGAGAGCAAAATGGTCTTATGGGTGCAGAACAAACAAAAAAAAAAACGCCGGTCAACTTCAAAAGCAGTCAATCAGGCACTCTGAGTGTACAGGGCAAACAACGAGGCAGCGATCGGGGGGGAGGTCGTGTTTGTGCTCAAGAAACGCTACCTTCGACAACCCTCACCGCCTGACAGAACTCATTCCTTGCCGATAAAAAAAACAATGTCTATTGCCCATTTATTTACAACCATTATTCAACAAGTGTTAGATAAACAGCACCGGCAGCCATTTTTCTCTCTAAATGCAGCATTCTTTTTTTGGCAGCGGCGCGAAGCTCCACGAAGGGTCAACGCTTTCTGTGCACAGCATGAAGGTGCAACGCCTTTTCATCAAACAATTGCTCGACGAGGTTGATGCAGATTTCCATATTCTTTCAACAAAAAAAATTTTTTTTTGATCTGTTTTTTCTTTATTTTGGTTTTTGTGATGAAACATTTTACTATCGCTGTAATATCTTCTTCCTTGACAAATGATTGACAACTAGACCTATGGCAACACTGCATACAGCGAAAACAAAAAGAAGGCAATTGATTAATCTTCTGGGGCCATTACAGCAACGTTTTGACAGGTTGGGAGCTTGTGAGATTTTTTTTTTTGTCCTTCCTTCCTGGGGGAAGCGAAAAAGTGTCAGAACTTCTTAGAGATGTATACGGGTCATTGGATGGTTGATCCTGGTATAGTTTGTTAAGTATCATCATTCACACAAGGCGAGACAGCCCGGAAGGAAAAACCGAGGTTGTTTTTTTTTGATCGAGGGCGATGAGGGGGTTACTTACATGAAGAAGAGGAATGGGGTAGAGATCAAAACAAGATCAGCACAAATTTTTATGTAAATCAAGGCTTCGTATTATGTGGCTTGTTGCGAAAAACTAGAAAATACTAGCGACATTTTCAGGCGGGGAGACAAGAGGGATGGTTGTAACACCAGCTATCACCGAATACAATAAAGAAACGAACGACAACAGTTAGGCTATTCACACTTGTTATTGGATAACTCTGCGAATTTATGGGCTATCTGGTAACAATCCACCGACACCCCAACTCCACCAAAGTAGTGCGATCCTCAATCGCCATAAAACAATCATGTTCCTCGGGCCTTGCCCTAAAGGTACCTCTAGTCTACCCGCACTTGCAATGGTGTGATAGGTAACACCATCTTGCAAGGCTAAACTCAAGTTAACAACACCGCCCTTAATTCAAAACAAATAGCGTGATAGAAGAGTAGCATTAGTTTTTATTCGGAAGCAACTTGCTCGTCTAGAATGTGACAAAGAAAGTAGAAAAGGACTGACCGAGTCAGAGGGGCGTAGTAGCTGTTTCTTCGGGGTGAGTCGCAGGTACAACGATCTGATAACGAGCAAGAGCGCTCTTGAGTGGTTGACTGCTGACAATTCATCATTTTATGTGTCAGACAAAAAGAGCAGCAACAAGCGCGGGCACACATTTTTTGATCCAGCATATTTTCTGACTATCCCCCCCTCACTCTTCTTTTTTCTGAAAGTAAAAGCACATTCCTGTATACCAACACCAGCAACAACCGCAACAACCCCACCCCAGCAACAGCTCAGTGACCACGAATGCCTCGACTTGAACAGCTAGCAGAACTCCAAGGTCAGCGGGCGCTACATTAGTGTCACCTCTGCTGCTGCTGCATGGGTCGCACAACACTTCTTTGTCATGCCTTTCATTGTCCTTGACAAACTCCCTGCAATCCCTTTTCTTCTTCTTCTCTTTCTAACGCTCATCAGGTCACGAGGACCGTGTGTGGTGTGCAACATGGCATCCCACCAAGCCGATCCTTGCGACATGCTCTGGTGACAAGACCGTTAGGATCTGGCAGGCAACTAATGCACAGGACCCAACTAAATGGCAATGCACCAACGTACTCGAGGGTGGACACAAACGCACGATCCGCAGCGTGGCCTGGTCACCAGACGGTCGACAACTTGCAACGGGATCCTTTGATGCCACAACCGGGATCTGGGAGCGGGACGAGGATGAGAACGGCGGTAAGTTATTAAAAAAATGTATATTACGTGCATGTCATCATTTACTACGCCGATGTTTATCTTGCGAACATGGGGGGGGGAAGGTTGGTTTTCCACTCTCTGTGCAAAAAATGAGAACCAAGGAAGCGGATTAGACCGGAAAATGAGAGCAAAAAAAAAAAAAAAAAACGTTTTTAGTTACTCGGCACCATTGACTAACTCTCTCTCTCTTTTTCCTCTGTCGTTTTGCCTACCTGCCTTGTTGTGAATATAGATTACGAGTGCGTGGCGACATTGGAGGGACATGAGAATGAGACTAAATCAATAGCCTGGTCTAGGAGTGGAGCCCTGCTGGCAACATGCTCCCGTGACAAAAGTGTCTGGATCTGGGAGGTTGAGGAGGACAATGATTTCGAGTGCCTGAGTGTCTTGCAGGAACATACCCAGGATGTCAAGATGGTTGCCTGGCACCCCAACGAAGAGGTAACAAAGATATGGACATTTGGGCTGAAGTTGAATTGAAGCGCGGATCAATTTGCTTCTTCAATCATCTCAGGAACTTTCACGCTAAGCAATATCGTCGCCTTGTTTATGCACGCTTCTTTTTTTTTTTTGTTACAGCTTTTGGCATCGGCAAGCTATGATGACACGATCAAAATCTGGAAGGACGATGATGACGACTGGTACTGTTCAGATACTCTCCAGGGCCATGAATCAACCGTCTGGGCGATCGATTTCTCACCCTCGGGCGACCAACTTGTCTCTGCCTCTGCAGATCAGACCCTCAAGATCTGGAAACGGTTCATGCCCGGCAACCCCATGGGCATCATCACACCCCGTCGAGGAGAACCTGTCTGGAAGTGTGTGGCAACGGTAGCAGGAAAGCATGAGCGTTGCATCTATTCGGTCTCGTGGTCCAAGGTCAATGGATTGGTGGCCTCTTCTGGCGCAGATAATACGATTCGACTGTTTGATATCAAGGAGGCTGGACCTGAAGTCCAGGGTCGATTGACAGAGGAACAGCAAAAGACGTCGAATGAACCGGGGGTGTTGTTGGAGGCTGAGCAAATTGCAGAGTTGAAGAACGCGCATGGAACGAGCGATATTAATTCGGTAGCATGGTACCCTAATGAGGAGCATGGGGATTGGTTGGCGTCGGGAGGTGATGATGGGTCGGTGCGGATCTGGAGACTGGCTAGGGATTGAGAAAGGAAAAGCTATGCTTTCTCGTTGGCGTATGCTAGAAAACGAGGGGCAAGTTTTTTTTTTAGAATAAACTTGGAATGACAAACGACGACTAGACTCTGCAATTGAGATACCGCTATCATGGTGGTCTTAAAACCTATTTGATACAAGTCCAGGCATTGCCTGTCGTTTTCATTTTATTTTGGAAAATACGACAAAGTGTCATTCTATTGCCGGGCCGCCCGTTCGGCAGGCTTCGTTTCGACTGCAACCGCCGCTGGAGCACTCCCGTCGTCGTTCAACCGACGACCAAATCTTCGTCGATGAAATCATTTTCTGTGCGCCTCTCGAAAGATGGATGATCGATCATAGTGCTCGCAAAGATGCTATGGAGGGACTCTCGGATCATTTCTGAAATCTCAGAACTGATAAGTGTTGCATGTCCACAGGCCAAGATGAAGTGTTGGACACTGTGATTATCTCCATAGTTCTTTTTGAGGTCGTTCCGGAAATTGTCGATTTCGCTCAGCAGCTGGATTCCAAGACCACGCAAATGCTTCCTGAGTTTCACTGGCATGACTGGAATGCGTGCAAAGCAGTTGTGGATACAGTCAGACGGCACGTTGTTCCACCCATCCGCAAGACATCCCCAAAGTCGACCATTAGGAACGTCGGCATTGGTTGCTTGGGCTCGACCAGGTGGTTGGACCCACACTTTGAGCATGACCTCTGCATAGTGCAGCAGAAAGGAACGAGTAATTCCAACGGGCATAGGCAGGGTCTTTGTGTTTGCTTGGGGGCCGGGCTGGACTCGAACAACGGTGATGTTGGTAAGGGCCGGTTGGTCGCCGCGACTGTATGCTTGGGAGCTATCCACAATTAAAGCAATCTTCCGTCCGTCCTTCTGCATCGCCTGATCAAATTCACCCAGCCACTTGTCGAAGAGCTCTTTGGTCAAAATTCCATTTCCTCCGTAGTGAACGTCAATGCGGCTCAAAGTCTCTTCAGTCAATGACTTGGGCTTAATCTTTGCTGTATACATAACATATTTCCAGAACGCAAATGTAATTAGCATACGGTTAGCAGCAAAAGAAACGACGCCTCGTGGCTCATGACTTTTGGAATCTCACATACCAAGGACGAAAAGCTTTCTCTTGTCGGAGCTAGTGGCATTGCAGCATATCAGCGCCGACACTTTGTTTCGCCGAAGAATCTTTTCGACGCCATCGACTAGTGCTGTCCTCTCGTCCTCATCGGGCTTGAGCTTGAAAGTGGCATCGCCACAGCTGTAGATGTCGTCTACAGCAAACTTTGAAAGCACCCCTTGGCTTTTCGATTCCTCGGAACCTTGTTTCAAAGTCCCTCGACGGTGTTTGGGAGGTGCCTCGGGACCTGGCTTTGAAGTCCCTCGACCGTGCTTGGGAGGCTGAAAGAACAGTCCCAGCTGAGAGGCATTTTTAACAGTATACGGCTCCTTTCTCCCCGGGATGTTGAGCGGTGTTTTGCTGGAGCGCGGGTTGCTTGGGGCCTTCATAGCGCGAGGAGTATGGAGTACTGAGAGGAAAGGAAAGATGGTGAAATAACGCGTTATTTTGTTTGTTTTTTTATTTTTTAGCCAAAGGCTCTCAGACATCGATTCCAAAGTGCCTCGACAGTCACATTCTATTCTTTTTCTCTCTCTCGATTTCGCCCACGATTTTGCGGTCCGCTCTCACATCACAAATATTCAGACTGACCCCGACCTCCTCTTCGTCGTCCTTTGGGTGTTATTCTACTTGCTGGCCTCTGCATGAGATTGGCGCTGCTCTATAAGCACCCGTCGCCGCGCTCTCCATTTCAGCTCTGTAAAGCTCTATTTCAGTCTCGCACCCCACCCTGTCACCAACCTGCCGCGACTGATCCACTAGTTACACGAACCGTACAACTCTGTTTCCGCGAGGGGCCAACCCCGGCAACAACAACTAGAGCAAGAGACTCTGCAGGACCACTTCCTAACCAACCTCAGCTCCTTATTATTCGCCTTCAACTGCAACAGCACCGGAAGAGAACGTTTCCACAAAGAGGCCCCACCTCTCTTTCAGTTGTTCAACAGCTACAGCCTTTTCAACCGCAGAACAAGCGATCCTTCAGCTCTCGCTCACACGCATTCAAAAAGATGGCCAAGCGGAATGACACGCACTCGCCACAGCATACCATGCCAGCTTCACCCTTGTCGTCGTCGTTGCTGAACAAAGGATCTCTGTCCACGCCCAGGGTCAGAACGGGATCTAGTTCTGGACAGATCGATGGCCATCAAAAAACGACGGCGCACCCTTTAATAGTTACGTCTGGCCTAGGCGGTAGTAACAATGTGGGGTCGCCATCGTCGATGCGACCTGTAGCCCGTGCGTCAGCTTTGATGCACTCGCCTATTGGGCCACGAAGTCTGGTGAGCCAGGCTTTAGGAGACAGTCTTGGCTCCAAAGGTAATAAGACAACAAGCACTTGAAAAGAAGTAGTCGAATTTGAGATGAGGGTTCACGTGGGAGATGTTTGGGACAAGATGTTTACGTCTTGATGCTGAACCATTTTACTGTTTCCTCATCGAAACCAGCTTCGCCGTTGTGGTCTCCAAGGGAAAGCACCTATGCATTGCCAGCCAGCAGAAATTTCCACAACAAGCTACCGCCGCTGGACGAGATGGATTTATTTATCTCGCAGTCAGCAGATAACATGTTATCACTGCTCCCAGAGATGACAGAGAGCATTCGACAGTTGATTGTACACTACCCAGAAGTGTACTTGGCTGTCTGGGAGAAACTGCGGCTGATCCTGGAAGAAGCAGAGTAAATTGGCAGTCTAAAAAAAAATTGTCTATGCTCCAGCGGTGTGTGATTAAAAGGAGAGGACGGGCAATGTCGACCCTTTCTTCCTTCCCCTTGCAAATGACGGAACGCAAGGAGAGCAGCTCAAATGGAGCTTGGGAAGAACGAATTTCCTTGATGCTTATGTGTGTATCATGTTTACGTCTTCATAGGACACGCGATAAACTTCATGGCAGGAACATTGAACTACCTTCTCCACCCACCTGTGAGGCAATGCCAGAGGTCAAGACGAATGTCCATGGCGACGAAGTGGTTGACAATTACAGCTGGCTCAAGGACCGCGAGAACCCAGAGGGTAAAAAAAAAAACTTTTGCGAAAGAAGAACAGGCTACAACCGACGTGTTTGCGCGTTTTCTTTCTCTCACATCTCGCCTCTCTCTCTTCTATAGTGCTCAAATATATCGAAGATGAGAACCAATACGCGATTGCTGCTCTCAGTCATACTGAACCCCTGCAGAAGCTGCTTTATAATGAGTTTGTGTCTCGCCTGGATGCCGACGAAGAATCGGCCAGAGTCACGCTCCCGGACGGATGGAGCTACTACTCCAAATCTCAGGTCGGTCTCGAATACCGTCTCCACTGCCGCTCTATGACGAACTCTCAGGGATTTGAGGAGGAGCAGGTGTATCTGGACGAGAACGAGATTGCGCAGAGTCCCGAGTTTAAGGATTCGACTTATTTCAGAGTTGGTTTCTTACGACACTCTTCAGATTGCCGTATCCTCGCCTATGGAGTAGACGGTTTGGGAAATGAGCAGTTCACGACCTTTTTCAAAGATGTAGAAACAGGGGAACTCTTGAAAGATCAGTTATCCAACATCTACGAAAATCTCGAGTTTTCATCTTGTGGCAGGTTCGTCTACTATCTCACACTGGTCCCCGAAACAGAGAGGGCATACAGACTATATCGACATGTGCTAGGAACCCCGGTGGAACAGGACCAGCTGCTGTATGAGGAAGAAGATGAGATGTTCTGTCTGACTATGACCAAGTCTGGAGACGGAAAGTTTATCATGATCAACTCGGCAGCCCAGGTCACCAGTGAGACCCTTTTCTTGCATGCAGATGCGGAAGATGATGTTCAGCCACCTCGAGTGATCATGCCCCGCAAGGACGGGGTCACCTATTCTACAGAGTCTCACGATGGAGAGCATTTTTTCGTTCTCACTAACGAGAACTCGAAAAACAACTGGCTATTCCGCACACCTGCGCCGAAACGACACTCCCAACCATTGGATTTGGTCATGTTGCGCGAGACTGTGATCCCTCACCGCGATTTTGTTTTAATTGAGGATTTCCAGGTGCGCAGGAGGCACTTGGTAGTTTTTGAGCGGTCTAATTGTCATCAAAACGTCCGTGTGATCGAGTTGACGCCCGCGGGAGATCCCAGCCCCGAGAGCCGACCTGAGGCTCCACCTTGCTCTATCGGACTGGAGCCCGGCCCATTTGACAAGTACCACTATGTTTCGTTCCCAGAGACGGTGTACTCGCTACTGCCAGAGTCGATTAACGAAGAGGTTTCGAACTTGAGCAAGATGACGCTGTTTGACACGAACGTGTTGCGGTTTACGTACTCGAGTCTTGTGCAGCCTAGACAAGTGATCGATTACAACATGGACACGCAAGAGTCGCTCGTCGTGCATACAGAAAAGATCGCAGGTACACCAGTCTACGATGCCAACAACTATGAGCAACGACGAATTTATTCGACGGGCATTGATGGTACGGCTGTACCAATGTCGATTGTATTCCGGAAGGATCTGATTGGTCATGGCGGTAAAGGCTTGGATGCGAACCCATGTCTGTTGTACTCATATGGTGCTTACGGTTCTTGTACGGACCCGGTATTTTCTACGCAGCGATTGAGTTTGCTGGACCGTGGATTTGTTTATGCGATTGCGCATGTAAGGGGTGGAAGTGATATGGGCATGGGATGGTATGAAGAAGGCAAATTGGCGAAGAAGCCCAACACCTTTTTGGATTTTATTAGCTGTGCTGAGTACCTGATCAAGGTAAAAAAAAAATATATCAACTGATATCTGAGTGACAATAATCACGTTGACGTATTTTAACGGGTAACTGACAACACTTTGACTTTTGGGCGGGAAATATTAATAGGAGGGATACACGTCCCCAGAAAAGCTGGCAATCTACGGACGCTCTGCTGGAGGACTGATGATCGGTGCGGTCGTTAATATGCGCCCAGATCTTTTCAAGACCGCGCTCACAGAGGTTCCATTTGTCGACGCAGTCAACACGATGTTGGACTCTTCCATCCCTTGGACGGCTTTTGAATGGGAGGAGTGGGGTAACCCAGAAGACCCCGAGATCTACAGGATCATGAAACAGTACTGTCCTTACACCAATGTTCGACCACAAAAGTATCCCAACATGCTCGTTCTTGGAGGCATGAACGACCCCCGTGTCGCATTCTTCGAACCCCTCAAATGGGTAGCAAAACTTCGTTCATGTTGGCCACCAAAGAGCAGTACACTCGCGAGGTCAAACGAAGAGAATGATAGCAGCAGTTGCAGCAGCAACAACAGTAACAGTAATCGCGATAATGATGATCGAATGCTGTTGCTAAGGATCGAGGAAGTCGGTCATGGAGGTTCGTCTGGCCAATATGCGTATTTGGAGGATTTGGCATTCGAGTATGCATTTTTGATATCAACGCTACAAGCTCCTGTGTTCAGGATCGATAAGGAGTATGAAAGTACACGGCTAGAGCCCCTGACACCGTCAACGATCCGTCGCAAGAAGGGCGTCTTTGCAAACGAGCTGTTGGACGAGCTCGATAGTGGGCAGGAGGGAGGTGGGCCAGGAATTGAATCAGATCACCGGCAACCCTTCCTTTCCATTGGAAGTGCCAGTATTGCGGTTCCAGATGGTAGAGGTGCTGCTAATGCTGCAGCTGTCGGCTCAAGAGATGACAGTGTGCTGGGTAATAACCGCAATGTTAACAGAAGCGGACTGTTGTCGTCGTCGCCTCCAACTTCAAGACAGTTGCAGCAACAAACACAGTCATCGCCCCAGAAGATGCGGTCGCGGTTTGATGAACTCAGACAGTCTGAGGAGGGTTCATCCAGCAGTGGCCGGAGGCGCTCCACGACACTACTAGAGTTCTCGGAGAAAGGAAATAAGCAAAATGGTAAACCTGCACCGCCGTCGCAAGGTCCAAGAGCTCACAGCAAGTTGACAGAGTGGATCGCCAACTTTTTCTAAACAAACCAAAGAGTCAAATGTATGCAAATGACATGGATGACCTGTTTGACTTGAGCAGCGAAACGCATATTGACATTTGAATAAAGGTTATCGCGGCGAATGGTGATTTTGGCGAGGGTTAATTACATACCTCTGAGCATTATTCACTTTATCTGTGAGCGGAACCATGGGAAGAAATCGTGTTACTTTCCCACCCTCCGATGTAATTGTGTCATCGCGTGCGACATTTTAATGCTGGAATCCGCAGCTTGCAAAGTAGACTACCACGTGCGGCGTGCAGTGGGGGCGTAGAGTGTGGAAATAACGTATGAGTAACATGGCGTGGATTTAACGGCGGATTTGTCAAGCCACACCAAACCCCCCTACTACGAAAAAAAAGATAAAATTGCCCTGAATCTCTGGAATACTCCACACCCCCTCTTTGGTTGCTTCCACTCAACAAAAGAACACCACTCGCTAGACATCATGTCTGAACCAAAGGTACCTCTACCACACTCCTTTCACCGTAGCTGGGACAGTCTACTAAAAAACGAGTAGCTTATGCTCGAAGCTGCTGCAATTGTATTCGGCTGATCGATTACTTTTTTTAGTAATTCGGGGCGGCGAATCAAGAATTTTGCCACTAACTCGATTTACCTTTGCCTTGATCCTACTGTTCCATCACGTTCCGAACAATCCTCAACCTATCCTTTCTCATTTGCAACAACGGCTGATTGCGACTACCCTTACGGAACCAGACGGCCAAGCGCGATGCCTTGGTTGAAATCGAAAAGCACTCCCAAAAGCTATGGGAGGATAACAAGGCGTTCGAGGTGGACGCACCTACGATCGAAGAATACCCCGATATCACCACGATCCATGAACATCACCCCAAATTCTTGTCCACGACTGCCTACCCTTACTTGAACGGACGTCTTCATCTCGGTCACGGATTCACGATCTCAAAGATTGAGTTTGCAACTGGATACCAACGTCTGCAGGGAAAGAGGGCCTTGTTCCCCTTGGGATGGCACTGCACCGGCATGCCCATCAGAGTAAGCTGTTTTCCAAGCAGTTTGTAGTTTTGGGCCTGTGTTTTCATGACTGCGGCTATTAAGCTGTCAAGGAACATTCCAGCAATGTTTCGACTGATCAATGTGTTAATCATCCAAACATTTATATTTTTCACCTAAACTTAGGCTTGTGCTGACAAGTTGGCTCGCGAGATGGAGATGTTTGGCAAGAATTTCATTCTCCCCGAAGGTATGTCCTCCGAAAAGTTGAGGCTACGCATCATTATTTTTTGCCTCAATTGCTCTTGACTTATTAGCCTTCATATCTGCCTTTTACGCGATCAGAACCTGAGGAGGTTGTCCCCGAGGTTGAAAAGTTGAACTTGAAGGAGAATGAGAAAGTCGATCCTACCAAGATTGTCGCCAAGAAAGGCAAGGTCGTTGCCAAGAGCACTGGTCTCAGGTACCAGTTCCAGATCATGGAGCAGATCGGTGTCCCTCGTGAGGAAATTCACAAGTTTGCTGACTCTCTTCACTGGTTGAGCTACTTCCCTCCAATTGCCACCGTAAGCGTGCCCTTCGTTTTCCAATGCTTGAGACTCTTCGCATGAAGAAGAAATAATTGTACTAACATCTCCACATTAATGCTTTTGCTTGCTTTCAAATGGGATCGGAAATGACAGGCGGATTGCAAGGGCATTGGTTACAAGATTGATTTCCGCCGCTCATTCATTACCACCAGCGTCAACCCTTTGTATGACGCTTTCATCCGCTGGCAGTTCAACAAGCTGAAAGCTTTGGACAAGATCAAGTTCGGAGAACGTTACACCATCTACTCTCCCAAGGATGGTCAGCCCTGCATGGATCATGATCGTGCGAGTGGAGAGGGCGTTGGTCCTCAGGATTACACCTGCATCAAGTTGAAGGTCTTGGAGTTTGCACCAGAGGCTAAGGCCGCTTTGGCTGGAAACAAGGAAATTGAGGGCAAGAAGATATTCATGGTCGCCGCTACCCTCCGACCTGAGACCATGTACGGACAGACCAACTGTTTTGTCGGTGTAGATATCAAGTACGGTGTCTACAAGACGCGCAACGCCGATGAGTTGTTCTTGATGACCGAGCGTGCTGCCCGCAACATGGCCTTCCAGAACTTGTCGCCCTCGAACGGCAAGGTTGTCAAGGTCGCTGATCTGGTTGGTAACCAGTTGATTGGAACTCAGATCAAGGCTCCTTTGAGCTCATACGCCCATGTCTACGTCCTGCCTATGGATGGTGTCTTGGCCACCAAAGGTACCGGTGTTGTCACCTCAGTCCCCTCAGATTCTCCTGATGATCACGCTACGGTTATGGACTTGAAGAAGAAGCCCGATTACTACAAGATCAACCCCGAGTGGATTGCCTCATACGAAGCCATTCCCATTATCAACACTCCCACCTACGGAAACCTCGCCGCCCCGACAATTTGCGTTCAGATGAAGATCAACTCTCAGAAGGACAAGACCCAATTGGCCTTGGCCAAGGAGGCTGTCTACAAGGATGGATTCTACAACGGAGTGATGGTCATCGGTGAGCACGCAGGCAAACCCGTTCAGGAGGCCAAGCCCTTGATTCGCCAGATGTTGATTGATGCCAACGATGCTGTCCCCTACAACGAGCCCGAGAACTTGGTCATGTCCCGCAGTGGAGAGGAGTGTGTGGTTGCTTTGATGGATCAGTGGTACTTGGACTACGGTGAGACCGAGTGGCGCAAGTTGGCTTTGGAGTGCTTGGAGGGTATGAACGTATACACGGAAGAGACCAAGAACGCATTCGAGAAGAACTTGGCATGGCTGCACCAATGGGCTTGTGCTCGTACCTATGGTTTGGGATCTCAATTGCCCTGGGACCCCTACTTCGTGATTGAGTCGTTGTCGGATTCTACCATTTACATGGCCTACTACACTATTGCCTCTTTGGTTCAAGGCGGATCAATCGATGCTTCTGTCCCTGGCCCCTTGGGTATCAAGGCTGAGCAGATGACGGATCAGGTCTTTGAGTACATCCTGGCTGATGGAGCCCTCCCCACCGATAGCGATATCCCCAAGGCTTCGTTGGACAAAATCCGCCGCGAGTTTGAATACTTCTACCCCTTTGACATCCGCACCTCTGGCAAGGAGTTGATCCCCAACCACTTGACTTTCGCTATTTATAACCATGTTGCTCTTTTCCCCAAGAAGTACTGGCCCCGTAGCATCCGTGTCAACGGACACTTGTTGATGAACGGCGAAAAGATGGCCAAGTCGACCGGTAACTTTTTGGGTCTCGCTGAGGCTGTTGAGAAGTATGGTGCTGATGCCACTCGCCTAGCCCTGGCCGATGCTGGAGACTCTGGAGAGGATGCTAACTTCGAAGATGGCACCGCCAACGCTGCGATCTTGAAGTTGTACACGTTGCTGGAGTGGATCCAGGAGACTTTGGCAACCAAGGATCAGTTGAGGACAGGCGAGTATAACTTCTATGACCGCGTGTTCGACAGTCATATGAACAAGTTGGTCAACCAGACCGAGATCGATTACGAAGCCACATTCTACCGCGAGGTAGTCAAGTCAGGATTCTACGAGATGACGGCTGCCCGCGACTTTTACAGAGAGGCTTGCGCGTTGATGGACATCCCCATGAACAAGGAATTGGTCATGCGTTACATCGAGGTCCAGACATTGGTCATCTCGCCCATTGTCACGCATTGGTCTGAGCACGTCTGGGGCAAGGTATTGGGCAAGGAGGGCATGATTGTTGATGCCCGCTGGCCCAAGGCTGGACCTGTCGACGATGCAGTCTTGCAGGAGATTGAGTACATACGTCGCCAGGTTTCTCAGGTCCGTGCTACAGAGACACAGGCGATCAAGAAGAAGAAGAAGGGCAAGACTGACGTGTTCGATCCCTCGAAGCCCAAGAAGATCACGATCTTGATTGCGGCCAAGTTCCCAGAGTGGCAGGAGGAATCGATCGCGGTGTTGCAGGATGCTTACCAGCCCGACAACAAGGATGGCAAGTTGTTCGATGACGAGAAGATCAGGAAGGAGTTGGCAGTCAAGGGACTGATGAAGGATAAGAAGGTGATGCCTTTCTTGCATGACTTGAAGAAGAAGGCCGAGCAGCATGGCGCCGCAGTATTCAGCAGGACTTTGTCGTTTGACGAACCCAAGATCTTGAAGGAGCGGGCAGAGTACCTGAGGAAGATTTTGGGGTACCAAACCTTGGACGTGATCAAGTCGGATGAGGTAGCGAAGGCAACTGAGGGCGATGCTGATCAGGAAGACTATGTCCGCACTGCAGAACAGTCTATTCCTGGACAGCCCACATTCGTTATCAAGAACATTGCTGCTTAAACACAAGGAGAGTCGGACCCGCTTTAAAACAAGACTTAAATAAATTGATTTTATGAGAAAATGAGCTGGAGCAGAGTGCTGTCTAAAGAGCACTGGGTCATGTACTTTTTCTGACGGCGGAACATCTCTATTCATAATGTCATCGCTCTGCATGCAACATAAGAAAAGAGTAGTAGTATTCTTCGATCAAGTTATCAAGGGCAGCAAGTCAGGCAAAGCTCATCTTGCTTGAATATTTGTACGACAGACAAGGAACGTTAGAAATGCACTAAACTGTTGACACTGATGTTCACAACAATTACCTCAAGTTCGTCTTGATCAGCGACCACGTCTTCTTCGGTATCATGTGTTGATCGACAGGAGTTGTGATGGCAGAGGAGTATTCTGATCCGTCTCCTCGGTGGTTGTCTTGTTGGATCCTGGGCCCGTACACCCTGACGAGGGGTGGCAATAGTTGCGTGGGCCCACTGGGTTCGCCCATGGGAACGTGACTGGTTATATAGCGTTGGTGAATACCTTCATTGCGAAGGGAGACATTATTCGTAGATTCCTACAGAGGATTTTGGCTTCGAAAAAAAAAAAAAAAAGCTTCTTCCTGGGCCCGTGCTCTACGTAAAGCATCGAACATTGAGACACGACGAGTCGTCAATCACCATCAAAAAGGTATAGAATACAGCATTTTCCAAGGGCTCGATGATTGATGATTTCAATAAAATCACCTGTGCCCGGGTCTGATACGTGCTTGCGCATCAAGTGCAACAGGGTCGTCCCGGGTCCCGAAGAGTAGTAGTCACACAGGGTTTTGGGAGTTTTTTTTTTTTTTTTCGTTTCTGCATTGTGTCGAGGAGGAGATATGCTCTGGTGTTTCCCGCTAATTCACCAAAGAAGCATTCTGGGAGCCACTGGGATGGTGGATGGGTGCTAGCATAGTCCACTGCCACAGGGTCTCCTAATGGCGCGAGCTTGGTGAGTTCAGGTTTCTGCAGATGTTTGGGTGCGTGAAGAGCATCCGGGAAAGTAAATACTTCAAAATACTTCGGTGACGCTAGGATCCCGGG
The DNA here is from genome assembly GCA_025201705.1 of Dissophora ornata. Classification (NCBI taxonomy): domain Eukaryota; kingdom Fungi; phylum Mortierellomycota; class Mortierellomycetes; order Mortierellales; family Mortierellaceae; genus Dissophora; species Dissophora ornata. The sequence continues at coordinate 8,027 of MU616883.1, read as the reverse complement.
CCTAAGAAATGGCCGGCTCTACCAAATCTAAATCTTAGCATGGTCTGCTGTGAGATAAGATCTACCTACTTCTCGTGTGTGGTGTGCGTGAGTGTGTGGTGTGCGTGAGTGTGTGGTTATGTGTGAGCAACCAAAAGTTGCCGACGTATGAAGAACTGGCGGCATTCTGCACAGACAGGAAGGACAACGCTTGGCTGTCTATCCAAGGGAAGAAAGGGAAAAAGTACAACATCATCATCAACATTAACAATACACCAATTGTTGAACAATACAGCAAAACAGCAATATAAAAATACAACAATACAGCAACAACAACAAAACTTTCCGCCAGTGGCACGCTTCCTGTCCATCCATGCATCTGCATATTCTTCGTTTTGTGTACCCTTCCCTGGTCCCTGACTTCCCCCTTTTGTAATTGAACCTATTCCCTCCACCAGCGAGTCAGCCTGCAGCCGTGGTAAAATGATGGATCCGACGGGACGACGATCTGGAAAGAATGGTAGACTACGGTTTAAATCGGTGATAGATCCGAGGTCAGTTGTGGACCGCAGCGATAAACATCCCAATGACGATTGTGGTGGTGGTGCTGGTATGTGGCAATGACGATGACGACAGTTTCCGAGTCGTGGACACTACTTTAAAGCAAGTTACACAGTGCAGTTGGCCACGGTGGCAATGCAGTGTCATGCTGCGACCCCTTTCCTCCTCAGCTTTGCGCTGCCGCCATACCATCGGCCGGACTAGAATGGGTCAGGAATAGACGGGGCACACCCACACTTGTTGCCGTCGTTTTCAGTGTCTAGCGCAATGCACAGGACGCGGGCGGAAAGGTCGCAAACACACAAAGAATAAATATTTTTCCTTTCCTTGCTCTCTAATCCTTTCTTCATCCACAATTCATCCATCCAAGACTCATTGTCCAATACACACTGCTCTCTCTTTGCTCTCTCTTTTCGCGCACCCTCTCTCTCTCTCCGGATCTTGCCCTCTCTTTCGTTGTCTGGTACGAGCCGCGCTTCCTTCGTACCCCAGCACAGAACACAACCCCCAGTAGCTCGACGCGATCCCTCTTGCTCTCCAAGCACTGTCCCTCTCGCTCTCTCTCGCTCTCCTTATTCCTGCATTTCTGTCGAAAGTCAGTCAATTCCAAGTCCTGAGCATTACCTGCTCCAGTGATACCCATAATCAAATCCCATTCCCCTCCTCCTCACCTCTACTCAGCGACATTTGCAAGCTTGCTCTTCCTTCCTTTCAATATTCAGTGATACTACCTCGCATTCTTGCGGGCAGAGAAAACTAGCTCGCAATACCACCCACTCACCCACTTATTGAATTTGCCTTCTTTTCGCATAACAGCAGCGCATCACTAACCCCACCCCCAGAATTCTCGTTGCCTCTGACGAGCAAAATATACCAACATGGCGCAAGAAGCACTGAGGTAAACAGGTCATGACCACAGACAAACCGCAAACTGTTGTAGTTGCGGGACGTGCGGGATCAGAACACCACTCAGGCCGAGGATCATCAAAAAGCAGAGCAGCGGGATGAATATGACCCCACATTCTGTTGTGCAGTAATGGCGCACGTGGAATGTGCAGGCTCAACATTTAATATTGCTCATTTGGACATGGGGCATGGACCAGGGACCAGGGACCAGGAAAGCAGCAATGCTTCGCATAGAGAAGAAGGACGGGAGCTGTGAACGATTACTGCGTCCAAGCAAGACGACCCGCACGAGCCGCAGTCCAGCACAGGGACCCGCTTGCATGCGGCAAACATGCGATAGCCAAAACTGACTAAAAGACACCAGCGGCTGCCTCAGCCTACTCTGCAGGATTGTACAGGACAAGCGCCGACGCGGAGTAAACACACAGGACTGACAGGAGAAAGGCATCAGGATGAGCTTCTGGATCAAAGGGTGTTCAACCGTTGGTGATACCTTGACTAATCTGGCTTCTATAATCTCTCACTTGTCCCTTCTCGCTACAATTGCTCATCTATTGTACGGTCCCTTCTCTTGAACCCCTCGATTCCGAAACGGCGGCCTTTTCTTTTTACATTGACCAACCTCTCCTCCACCGCCCCAACCTGTGTTCGCTTTGATAACGAACCTCAAAATGCTCTCTCGGTCGGCCCTGACGACGCTGCCTCGTGCGCTCTATTTTTATGAAAACTCCTTGCTTTTCATTTTTCGATGGGCGGCTGCCTTTTCATTTGGTGCTTTTTGTTTCTTGCTTCTTGCTGCTGTTCACTTTCTTTCTGTACTCGTGTTTGTCTTACTCATTTCATTGCGTTCTCGGCTACCCGTCCCTTTCTTGGTTCACCTTGTTTGTCCTGTTTCTGATTGTTCTGTTGGCCTGTGCGCTGTGTGTTCCTTTCTCGTTGTCGCGTGCGACTGCTTGTCTCGCAACCGGCTGATTACCTTACGCCCAAATACCACCCGATGCCTTTGACACACATCAGCTTTAACAACCTCAATGAGGAACTTGAATACTACAAGAGGCACGCAGAGACACTGGAATTAGATCTAGCAGAGACCAAGTACGCCCTTGAGGAATTCCAACTCTCTTCCAAGGAGCTTGAAGAGGAACTCGAGAAGGAAATTGACTCGACAGAGCGACGGTACAATGAGATCAAGATTCGCAACGAGGGCATGAGGCAGGAGGTTGAGGAATGGAAGGTAGGCGTTAAAAGTCATTGATGCCACGTGCCTGCAGAACGGCTTATTGTGCCATGATTACTCCAGCAAAGACAAAGGGGAAAGGAAGGCGGTCTATATCACAACGACGAGGATGTTGAAAGTGACATCATGTTCATGTGGGCCTCCGGTGACCCCCACCAGAATCAGTGACTCACTGGACGGTCTATTTCACCCATTCCGCATTTCGCTGTTTAGGAAAAATATAACCAATCCTTGAAAGACTCGAACGTTAACATTAATCAGTTGACTCGCCAACTCGAGGAACTGCGGCAGCAAACGGAAATGTTTATCAAGAAGGAACGGGAATTGGAACAGAACAATGACGACTTGGAGCGTACTGAAAGGTAAGGACAGCCCGACATCGTCGACCTCCAATTTTTTTGTTTTCCGAAATATTTCGCGGGGCAGTGTGTCCAGCCCATGGATTGAGAGACATGTGTTGTGCGACATGACATTTTATTAGGGTGTTGTTAGTACGACTTCTCTGACATTTGATCGTGGGTTTTCATCGCTGGTGCACGGGATCTATCGGCCACCCGCTTATTTGCTAATCATGTTGTTTGTCTTTGTTCATGTTGCAACGTATGTTAGGGCTACTCAATGGTCACTGCAAGAGTTGGAGAGAAAATACAATATTGCTTTGGAAAAACAGGCGATGATGGAGAATGAAGTTAATGCCAAGGTTGCCCTAGCTGAAGATGTCCAACGGTTGAAGGATGAACTGCGAGGTAACACGCTGTCAGGGCACAACAGTCGAAATGCTCGTTGGTCATTCTTTGCTCATGGGCAATATTCATATACCGTCGCTGACAATGATTGCTCCACGCGTGGAATGTCTTCTAGATGCGAATGTGGAACTGGCTGTTATGAGGTCGAATCAATCAGCCTTGGACGGATCATCGGCGAGTATAAGCTCAGTCACCGGAAGCGCATCATCTATTACAGATCGGGAGCGCAAGTCGCCTGTGATTGGAAGCCACGAGGCCATGCCCTCGATCCGAGCAAGATTGGCGAAGAACGGTGCAGCGCGTTCCGCAAGCACAGTACGCTCAGCAAGCACAGTACGTTCAGCAAGCACAGCACGTTCAGTATCAGGAGCAGGATTCTCCACACCGCATCAGAATCCCGTGCAAATGGTCCAGGAAATGGTTGGACGTGTCAAGGTAACATAAACGGACCATCGCTACAGGTTTCAGCATGCTATTCGGCATTGTCTCTTCTGTTTTATCCGATGTGCATTCTAACTGAGCTTCCATACCCATGTTGTGTGATTATATTCGTTAGTCTCTGGAAGCACGCCTGGTTTCATGCCGCTCTCTAGTGACTCCCCTCTTGCAGCCACCACCCTCGTACTCGACCTCGATCCCACCTTCAATCCGCTCCTCGCCTATCAACAGCCAGTCCAGCTCACGGCCCGGCTCACCGAACAAACCGGGTGTGGCTAGCGGCAAGGTCAGCCGAAGGACATCGTTGATGCACCAGCAATCACAGCGGTCTTTGAACGGCTCTGGTGTCCTCAGTTCCTAAATACGATGCCTGAAGGAAAGAGCGCTTCCCAACTCCTTGGCGTTGCGTATTCATCTATATTTTTCTTTTCTTTTAATGTTTCGCCGATACTTGGCTTTGACTGAGAGCGAAAGAAATGAAGGAGAGAATAGTGTAAAACATAATGAACCCCACCCAGAAAAAAAAAATATTACTTTTTTTTTGTGCGAAATAAAAATTCAATAATAATCATTACCATTTTCATATGGCCGATGTTGACAGTCGCACTAAAATGCATCGAACAAGTCTGCGTGGACTTCCCACAGACCTCACCAAGGCCAGCAGACACACCTGCGGCAGGATGATATTGCCGAAGGTATACCTAGGCATTGTGATGGGTAGAAAAGAACAGAGAAACCCCAGTGCCAATGCAACAACGACTCGAATAACAAGCAAGGGCCTTGTGTGCTTGAAAGACTTTTTATTATTATTCTGCTGAGTATCATGCCTCTGGTTCAATCCCTCTCGAGGTTGATGGCATTGCCAAACCGGGCATAGAGCGACTTCTTGAGCTCACCCATTTTCTCGACCGCATCGTCCATCTGTGTCTTCAGGGCATCAATCTCGCCGTCGAGCTCTTCTTGCGATTTTGTGATACGCTCCTGTGCAGCCTCCAGTGAGAGTGATACAAAGGTATCGCCAATGCGGTATCTGTCAGATGCAAAAACAATAACAGCAATGACTTTTAGTTTTCAGGTCGAGTCTTCGCTCAGGTCCAAATGAACACAGAGGGTGGAAAAGACGTCCTACCTGACGGGCTCGTCCTCATCTGCCAACTCAAGCTCTGATGCCAGATCATCCAGATATTCCTTCTCGGTCTACAAGTAAAATAGTTGATATTGTCAGGAACTGCATTCTGCTTTTTTTCCAGCCTGCCCCCATGTTACGTCCAGCAACTAAAACGACGGATAAGATATGCCGATACCTTTTTAGCCTCGTAAGTATCTTCCAGGTCCTGGAGCTGGGCGTTATATTTACTGAATGTGTTGATGTTTTGTTGATCCTGCCATGAGACCTGGATATCTCCCTCCTCGTCGTCCTTTTCGAGCTATATTTGATGAAAAGGCGAGATGAGCCAAGATGGGTTCTTTGGATTAATCAAATGTACGATCCCTGAGAATGGAGGGATGTAAGGTCCCTTCTTGGTCCGGGATCTTTTTGTAACCATGTTCTCCCACAGGTCTCCTAAGCGCGTTCATACCATACGCATGGTGAATAGTTGATGTTGCGGTTGTTGAGGTTGGATGAGACTCAAAAACGCGTTGATCTGATCGCCAGATCCATCCACCAGAAGTGACGTAGTCTTGGTGCTCAATGGGAGCAATTATTGTGACACGTTTGCCGCTTCGACTGGTCCGCGCAAGGCAGCTCCCCCTTTTTTATAAGCCCAAAGAGAGAAAGTCTCCATTCCAACTTCCTTCACTTTTTTTTTTTTCTTGTCGTCATCTTTCCGCACGCTCGAATCTCTCACAGCATCAGGAAGGAAACAACAAGTGTCACCACTTCACCATCAAAGAGGAGCGGGACGAGCATCTGTTTTGTTAACCAAACAGACGGAGCAAATTTATACACGTAAAAAAATATCTACGACTTACACAAGGACTTTTCGACCATGGCAGAAAACGAACTTCTTGCCGCCTACAAGAGCGTGCCGATCGTCACCCGATCAATGCTTACAGCTACAATTCTCATTTCGCTGGGTTCCGCCATGGGACTCGTGAGCCCCTATCTTTTGTTTCTGGACTGGTCCTCGGTCATCTACAAGTTCCAGGTATTATTATTATATTTTTTCCATTATTTCGATCCGCACGCTGCTATGACAAACGAGTACGAAAAAACTAAAAAAGAAACTAATGGCTGACTATCTATGTTGGGGGGAATAGATCCATAGAATTTTTACATCGTGTTTTCTGACAGGATTGGGTTTCAACATGTTGTTCGATCTGTACTTTCTGTACACGTACGGCACCCAGCTCGAGGCATCGACATATGCAGGACGACCTGCTGATTTCGCATGGTTCGTCCTCTTTACCTCTCTTGTCTCTGCAGTAAGTATCTATGACTGGTGCTTCTTCTGGACGAAAAGCCTTGGCATGAATACCGTCTTTGTATAGCGAATCCAACGTGTTCTTGTTCTTGTTTTCGTGTGCTAGGCCCTGGCATTTTTCTTTGGATTCGTGTCGCTATTCCAGTCAATGTTGGTTGCTGTTATCTATCTCTGGTCACAGTCGAATTCCGAAAGGATAGTGTCCTTCATGTTTGGCGTTCAGTTCAAGGTATGCGGACTTCCCCCCCCCCAAAAAAAAAAAAAAAAAAAAACGGTTCTTGTGTACAATACTACAATGTATTTCAACATGTAATTGCCACTAAAATCGGAAACTCCTTTATCTGTTTTCCATGGCACAGGCGATTTACTTCCCGTGGGTGTTGATCGCATACACGTTCATCTTGTCGGGAGCCGCCATCCCCTGGAACATGTTAGCCGGTGCTGCATCTGCGCACCTCTACTACTTCCTGGACTCAGTCTACCCAGCAAAAGGCGGACCTCGTTTGATCCCAACACCATACCTGTTGAACAGAATTTTGCCGCGTCAGGAGGTTGCTGGAGCAGGATTCACGGCTGGTGGAGGAACTGCGAATGTTTATAGACCAGGTGCTGCAGCGGCTGATGCAGCCGGTCATCGATGGGGACGTGGCAATCGTCTTGGATAGAAAAAAAAAAGAGTAATAATAATAATAAATGCAGAGTACTCTGGTTATAGTCTTGACAACAATGCAAATAACATATGGAGACGCACTTTTGTTCGTCTATGTTGCGCACAATCCTTTTTCTTTTTTTTTTTTTGCACACGCCACCAAAAGAATTTCGTCCGCAAAAATAAGGCAATGTATTTTTTCGTCAATAGTCAGAGCGATGGGGACCTATCGCAGGTGATGGTATCAAATGCAGACCCGACTCCTGAGGGTACATCAATGTTAAGCGTCTGCCTCGGTGGCTGCTACAAGAGTCAAAGGTCGATCCAAAGAGCGTCGGAATGCAGTAGCTTGGCTTTTGCGGCGTGTCGGAAGACGATCCTATGGCCGCCAGTGATGGATGTCGGCGTTGATCATTTTCGAGGGTCGACCTGAGCCATTTGTAGAAGCTCCACTACTTTAGCGACTTTGAGGGTGATCCTTGGGCCACACCAATGACAGATATTGGCTTTAATGGCTGTTGATGGAAGGTTGTGGTTGATCGGAGTGATCTGCCGGAACGTCCGTTTCTACGACGGGTGGGTTGGAATGAATCATGACAAGTTGTACCATGGCTAAAACTTGGTTTTTGTTGCAAGTCGAATGATCCAAAGGTCGAGTCAGAGCCCGCTGTTGGGTCTTTTTCGCAACGCGACAAAACGATACCGTCTCACATTTTGGAGTAATATAAAATAGGATTAATCTATTTGACAACCCGGGTTGTTCGTTTTATTCAACAACCCAACATGTCTTGCGCGCTCAGTCCATGGATGAACAATTTTTCTTTAAAGTCATATACATCGATATTTTTCGTTACATAGTCTTCGTTTTTTTGCATACACATCATTAGTATAGCCCTAACAACCACCGAATGCCATCGCCAGCCAAACCTCGGTCTTCGTGACCACCACACACACACAAAAAACTGGTATTTCCCATGAAATGCATCTTAAAAGCCGTTTTGAACAACGTGAGAGTGGTGCTCCATGAAAGAGGTAGCGGGAGCAAGCACTATTTGGCCATTTGATGCCAACTTCAACGAGGTTTT